>ML811068.1:161006-194325 GCA_009831015.1 Picea engelmannii
GTATCGCCACCCCTTTTCACAAAAAAATGAAATTGAGAAAATGGTCCAGGAACTCCTTACTGCAGGCATTATCTTCCCTAGTACGAGCCCTTACTCTTCTCCTGTAGTCATGGTCATGAAGAAAGAAGGTTCTTGGCGAATGTGTCCTGACTTCCGTGCCCTCAACAAACTGACCATTAAAGACAAATTTCCAATTCCTGTCATTGATGACCTCCTGGATGAATTGAGTGGCGCCCAATTCTTTACTAAACTTGATCTTCGCTCGGGCTATCACCAGATTCGTATGAAGGAGGCATACATTCCCAAGATGGCCTTTTGAACTCATGAGGGCCACTATGAGTTTTTGGTCATGCCCTTTGGCTTGTGTAATGCCCCCTCCACCTTCCAAAGCCTCATGAATCATGTCTTCCGTCATTTTGTATTAGTTTTCTTTGATGATATCCTAATCTATAGAAAAACCTGGACAAACCATCTTACTCATGTGGATCAAGTTCTCCATCTACTCTCTTAGCACAAAATTTTCCTGAAACAGTATAAATGTGCTTTTGGTGCCTCAGAAGTAGAATACTTGGGTCATCTGGTTGGCAAGGATGGTGTCAGGGTGGATCCAAAAAAGATTGAAGCTATGCAAGACTGGCCGCACCCAAAGACTCTCAAAAGATTGCGCGGATTTCTGGGCTTAACATGGTATTATCACAAGTTTGTTAAGAATTATGACAAGATTGCAACACCTCTCATGGCTCTCCTAAAAAATAACTCTTTCACTTGGACTCCAGCTTTTCAAACCTTGAAGACAACCATGTGCACCACTCCGGTTCCAACCCTTCCTGATTTCACAAAGACCTTTGTGTTGGAATGTGATGCCTCAAGGAAAGGAATCGTTGTTGTCCTTGTGCAAGAGGGTCGACCTTTGGCTTTCACCAACAGGCAACTATCTAAAAGGAATTTGGGCAAACCCATCTATGAAAGGAAATGTTGGTTGTTCTGCATGTCGTTGATCTGTGACACCCTTATCTCTTGGGCCAACGTTTACAAATTAAGACAGACCATCAAAGCCTCAAGTACTTTATGGAACAACGCAGTTCCTCCCCGAAGCAACAAAAATCGGTGACTAAGCTCTTTGGATATGATTATGAGATCATTTACAAGAAGGGTAAAGACAATGTGGTGGCGGATGCACTGTCCAGAAAATATAAAGAAGAAAGATCCCTTTTTTCTCTTTCCTTCATTGTACTAGATTGGCTCCAAGCTGTGCACCAGGAATGGCTATAAGATCCCAAAAGTTCGCATCTGATCTAGCAATTGCAGACCAATGCTCCAGATCCCCCAGGGTACTCTTGGCTCCAGGATGAGATTTGATACAAAGGCCATTTGTATTTAAGTAAACAATCAAAGCTTAAATCCACGATACTTTCTGAGCTTCACGCTACACCCACAGCGGGGCACTCTGGGTTCACCAAAACCTATGACAGGGTCAAACGTTCTTTCTTCTAGGATGGTATGAAACAGGACATTCGTAATTTTGTCCCTGAAAGTGAGGTGTGTCAATTCAACAAGGGAGAAACAGTCAAATCTCCGGGCACACTACAACCGCTTTCGATTCCACCTGCTATTTGGAAGGATATCTCTATGGACTTTATTATCGGCTTACCCAAATCAGGAAATAAATCAGTCATAATGGTGGTTGTGGATCGCCTTTCCAAGTATGCTCATTTCTGTGCTCTTCAACACCCATTTACTGCATCCATGGTGGTTCAAATTTTCATGGACCAGGTCTTCAAGCTTCATGGCATGCTGCACTCTATTGTTTCTGATCGTGACCCAACTTTCACAAGCAAATTTTGGCAAGAACTGTTTAAGCTACAGGGCACCCAATTGCATCTAAGCACAACTTATCATCCCCAGACTGATGGTCAAACATAAGTTGTCAACAAGTGTTTGGAAACATATATAAGGTGCTTTGCCTCTGAAAAGCAAAATCAATGGGCCCAATGGTTACCCCTAGCTGAATGGTGGTACAACACTTCCTACCATACAACTACACGCATGAATCCTTTTGAAATGGTATATGGACAGAAGCCCCCTTCAGTTCTCTCATACTTACAGGGTACCTCGAAGGTCCAAGCGGTTGACCAAACACTTACAGTTCGAGAGGATATTCTTCGTACCCTTAAAGAGAACTTGGTCATGGCACAAAATCACATGAAGCAACAAGCAGATCAAGGTCGCTCTGATCCTCAATTTGCAGAAGGGGATCAGGTGTTTCTGCGACTGCAACCATACAAGAAAACTTCCCTCAAGGCCGAGCAGTGTCAGAAGCTAGCACCCAAATTTTATGGTCCTTATACAGTTCTCAAGCGTGTGGGACAAGTCCCCTATCAGTTAGCTTTGCCCAGTCAGTCAAAGCTACATCATGTTTTTCATGTTTCATGCTTAAAGAAGGTGATTGGAACTAGGTGCCAAATTCAAACCAACCTTCTCGAGTTAGCTGAAGAAGGATTCATTTGGCTACATCCAGAAGCAGTTTTGGACCGACGCGAGCGTCGCCTGCATCAGCGAACCATCAAGGAAGTGTTAGTCCAGTGGAAAGATACAACTCCAGTAGATGCCACTTGGGAACCAACTACCATTTTGCAACAGTTTCCACACCTCACGCCTTGAGGACAAGGTTGTTTTTAAGGGGGCAAACATGTTAGGGTCCTAACCCGCACATAGGTAGATCAATATATTCGGATGTAATAAAGGTCAATATTAATAGGGCCTTTCAATAAAATAGAATAAGGTAGATGTAAGAAGACCTAATAGAAGCTTCCACTTCTAGAAGGATCTTCCTCTAGATGCTTATCTTGATAGACATATTTAGTATAAATAAGGGTCGAGGGTATGAAAACCCTAGCTTGGAGATTATTGTAATAGAGCGCTACTCGACTGGAGGTTGCCCCCTCGAAGAGGCCCGTGAACATTGCTTTCTGAATCAAAGTGCTATTTCTATTGTTGTTCTTATATCATTTATGTGTTATTGTGGAGATTATGTTGGTTATATTACAATTATTCTACCATTTCTAGCATTTTATTTCTGAACTTGAAGAAGTGTACTTTCTACGCACCATTTGGTATCATGCAGTATGTAAACAAGGACTTTTAGTTGATCATGTGAATATTGTTTTTATTGTTGATATACCACCACCTTCTTCAGTGTGACAACTACAAGCAACATTAGGTCATATGGGGCAATACATAAAGTTTATAAGGGGATACGCGCAAATCACAACCCCGCTGAAAAATTTGTTGAAGAAGGAGGTCAAGTTTCAATGGAACGAGGGATGTCAACAAAGTTTGGATACCTTGAAGCATAAATTTGTTACTGCGCCAATTTTAATATTTCTAGAATGGAAGAAGGAATTCCGTGTCCACGTATATGCATCATCTATAGTGTTAGGCACAATTCTAGCTCAACCAGGGGAAGGAGATTTGGATCATCACATTGCATTTTCCAGTAGAAAGTATTCGACTATTGAACAAAATTACACTACTACGGAGTGTGAAGGACTGAAAACGGTGTATGCACTACAAAAGTTTAGGAATTATCTGCTAGGATCACATTTTAATATGTACACAGATCATTCTCCACTGAGATACTTAGTCAATAAGCCAGTGTTGGGAGGGAAGATATGCATATGGTTGCTATTATTTCAGGAGTATGATTTTGAAGTGATTGTAAAACCAGGAAAATTAAATATAGGACTTGACCATTTGTCATGCATATTAACAGGGGAAGATGCAAGAAATATGGATGACAATATACCAGATGCACACTTGTTTGCAATACATATGGTCGATGGTTACTTTGCAGAGATTGTCTAGTTCTTGAGCAGATGAGTAACCCCACCCAAATTTACAATTGCGCAGAAGAAACAATTAGTAGTAAAGGCAACATATTATCAGCTTATAGTGGTGAATTTGTATAAGTTAGGAACATATGGTTTTATTTGACGATGTGCACTGGAGCACGAGAGGCCTATAATATTATTAGAGGCACATGAAGGAATTGTGGAAGGCCACTATGCAGGGAAAGCGACAACTTATAAAATTTTGTGCGCAAGACTTTGGTGGTCCACCTTTCACAAGGATGCTAAGGAGTTTTGTCAGACCTGTGATATCTGTTAGCCTGTTGGGAAGCCATCTAGAAGAGTTGAGATGCCTTTAATACTACAAGTTACGTTGCAGGCTTTTGATAAATGGGTAGTTTATTTCATTGCACCAATCAATCCACCAACAAAAAGGTCATGAGTAAGATATATAATCATTGCGACAAATTACTTGACCCGATGGGCTGAAGCATAACCTATTAGAGATTGCAGCTCGGAGACTGCTGCGCGATTTCTATGTGAGAATGTTGTTATGAGGTTTGGATGTTCGAGAATCCTTATGAGTGATAGGGGGGGCATTTTTTTAATAAAACAATTGCTACTTTGACAAAATAATTCCAAATTTATCACTAGAAGAACACACCTTATCATCCTCACGCAAACGAAACAATGGAAGTGTTTAACAATATCCTAGAACATGCAATGACGAAGATATGTAATGTAAATCGAGATGAATAGAACCTGAGGATTCCTATAGGACTATGGGCATATCAAACCACATGTAAGAAGTTGAGAGGACAGACACCATTCCGATTAGTATACGACCAAGAAGTAGTTATGCCCATGGAGTTCATTGTGCCAAGTCTGTGCATTGTTGCGCTGACATAGCTCATGGATTTTGGCGCAGCAAAGAAAATACTGTCAGAGCTAGTGGAACTGGAGGAAGACTACTTCATCGCATGATTTCATCAACAGGTTTTAAAAGCATGTGAAAAGGCATGGCATGACAAACATATTAAATAAAGGAAGTTCCAGTGGGGAGACCTAGTTTTTCTCTATGAAAACAATTTTTTGCAACACCCTGGAAAGTTCCAAATGCATCGGTTGGGTCCGTATGTGATAATATTTGTGACATAGGCAGGTGTTGTTTAGTTGGAGAAATTTAATGGGGAAATCATGGAAGGACTGGTCAACGAAAGTTGATTGAAAATGTATAGGGACAATCGTCCTTTCGCGCACTAGCCTGAGTGCGCAGTACTATAGTATTTGTATTATACTATTTTTTTTTTTTTTCAAAATAAATCAAAGAGCTTGAGGCAAGCCACAATAAACTTTTGAAGGGACAAGAGGATTGAAACTATGAATCAAGCATTATTCAAAGAGTCAAATTAGCAGAAAAAGAGACGAACGAGAAAATGTCGTGGAAATGAAGAAAGAAAGAGGAAGGCGTGCGAGAAGGAGAATTTAATTATGCACAGGAACACAAACTGAATTGCACTTAGAAAGGAGAATTGGATTGTGCACAAAAAAGCCAAGATAAAGACCTGCATAGTTGATGAGAAAAGCAGGATAAAGGTATGTAGTTTCACTATGCATGGTTATTGATTTTGATTGCATTGGTTGCTTGGAGGGAGCCGGAAGAAACTCAGTTCCCAGAAGGTATGCAGGAACCGTGCCTAGCAACAAGGTATGTTTCTTTGTGGCACATCGTGCACAAGAATAGGCAAATGGACAACAATGTCATTTTCTAAATTTACAAGGAGACAATCTGACAGTGTATCGAGTACACAATGTGCATCCTGCCTCAGACAATTGAAGCATATAAAGAAATTGCACGATTCAAAGCAGAGCCACACCACATGTACATCCAAGAAAAAAAGGATCCATATCATCAATGGTTGCTAACCAACTATAGACTAACATAACATGATGTCAATCTGATTGTAAATGACTGGGAAACAGAGTGGAAAAACACAATGCCAAAAACAACGTAGAAGGAGACATGACTCTAAGAGAAGGATCAAGAAGAAGAACATGAATACAAAGAACAAGGGAATGGTGCAGGCGACACTTAGAAAACAACACTGCACACTGGAGAGAAGAGAAAAGAGCATCCTAAGGAGTGATTAGCACATAAACAAAAGAAGAGGAAAGCCTCAAAGGAAGTAGTTATCCACGCCATAATTGAAGATTACTTGGAGAAGATTGGAGATCATGTGAAAGAATTTATTGAAGAAGCAATTCAACGAGCTACGCAAAAACATGAGGAAATGTACATGAATGTGTAGGCGCAAATAGCTACACTTCACCAGATTTTGGAATCCACCAGGATAGCGGGAGTACGACTGATAGAAGAAGAAAAGATATAGAGCACAACAAAAACAATAGAGTCATGACTGACGACATCTCAACCATCATCATCATCAACAAGTGTCGGATCATGAAGATATCAGCAGGGGCCATAGAGTTCCCCACGACAAAAATGCAGGAGCGTGCGCAAGCATTAAGTCATATTGACTTGGTGTTGTCACAGTTACTGTTGAACATGCTACATAACTTGTAAACAAGTGTCACACAAGAGATCCAGTTGCGCATAGAATCGACTTCTATGGAGTTTGTCAAAGTGACTGCATACAATGAAGCACTACATGCAAAGTATAAATAACTCATGCTAGAATGGGACGAGGCTGCGCAAAAAACAACAAGGTTGCAACAGGTAGTGTAGAAGGTATAAAAAAACATCCTAGAGGTACAAATGGAAGTAGATACTCCCTTAGAATATCAAGTGACAAAGATAAGCGAAGTTATTCAAGGCTTCTGCGCAGAGATAGTCTATTTGGAAGCTCACACAACGCCGAGTACTCCACAAGAAGAAAGGGAGCAATAGGAGAAGACAACCATGATGACCGTGGAGAGTATTAGGAGTTTGGATGAGGAATGCACAAAGTTATATGAATAGAGTACACACGTGTGGACTTAATTGATGGAGGATGTAGAATTACAAGCAATAGAACAAAGGTTATAGACTACGCAAGAGAATGCACAGAAGTTCAAAGAAACAATGAGTACTCTACCAACAACAAAACGAATGGTTGCAATAGTTGAGAATAGGCAGTTGCGCCACAAGATAAACCAGATAAGAGTTGAACAATAGACTTTTGCATAGAAGATTGAGCCGCTGCAAGAGGAAGCATTTCGGGTGACATAAGAACTTGTGGCTGCACAAGGCATAGTAAAGAAATCGGTGTAAGACAAAGCAAAGAATCTGAAGACCCCCATTACCACATAGACAACAAAAACAATTTTTGCACAAGAAGCATAGGCAAAGGATGTTGATGATTGCAGCTATATGAGACATTCTCCAGCTTACAAACCTATGAGATGTGGATCATTGTAGCTATGTGTGTCTTTTACTCATCTTACAAACCTGAGAGAAAGCCCCTAAGTAGGGTATGTGGTTCCTACCTGAGACAGAGTTGGAACGTAGAGATGACCTCCTCCATTGAGAGAGTTGAGAAGAACTCGAGATGATTATCCAATGGGAAAGGCGATCTGTTGAGTTAGACATGCCTATGGCTGAGCACAAGGTGAACGTGTGAAATCCCAAAGTGTTGGGTGCATCATCATGTGAACATAAATGAAGATGATGTATTAGCATCCTCTGAGCAACAGAGTTGATGAGAAACTCCAGATGATTCTCCTATGTGAGGTAGTGGGAAAGAAGACCTATAGAGTGGACGTGCCTATGGATGAGCACAGGTGAACGTGTGAAGATTTGTTTCTTCTGTGTAATGTAGTGATCTAGAGGTATGGACATCCCTATGGATGTGCCCATAGTATATGAGCACTGGTGGATGTATCAGATCCTTTTCTATATTGATTAAGAGTCAGACCTACATGTAACCCTAAATTGTAATGTAAAGGGTACATGTAAACCCCACCTTAATGTGACTGGTAATTAAGGTAAAAGATAATTAATATGGTTAATATTAATTATATTAAAAGCTAGTGAGGTCAGCCCTGTTGTTCCAATAGACACTTCTGTTGACAGGTTCAGGTTAGTATAAGTAATGGTAAATTCCCCATTGAGAAAACATATCTTTCATGTGAGTTTGGAAATTTCATCAAGTACACTTCCTTGGGAAAAGTGCGCACCTCTCTTGGGCACTAGTCTTCTAGGTTTGAGCACTCTCTTGTGCGCTAGGGTTTATCTTGGTGGTGAAGGTATTTCTCTTGAGAAATATAACAAAGGATTTGTTTGGGTTTTCTTCCCTTGTTGAGAAGGGTTTCCTAGGATACTTCTTGTGTTCTTGTGCATGGTGCTTCTTCTTGTGATATTGGTTGCTGCAACATTTATGGTTATGGTTAAATGCTAAAAATGGAATGAACTTCATGCTTAACCTAGTTTATTAAAAAATCAACAAAGGAGAAGGTTGCAACTGCAAAGGAAACTTTTCAGAAGTTCGTTGCGACATGGAAGGAAGTGCAATAGAAGGACTGAGTGACTCGGGACGAGCCATAGGTGACTGTTGGGGGCTTGTTGGGACAAGATTTTGGGGACCCATTTTGGGAACTGCACAAGAGAAAACTTTGTGAATAGAGTGATAGGTCACCTAGCGATCAACACAAGCAAAATAAGGAAACACAATTGAAACACTTTCACATGCAGGGATCAATGCATGCAAAAGAAGGAAACACTGTTGACACACTTTCACATGCAGGGATCAGTGCATGCAAAAGAAGGAAGACCATTGGAAGTTATTAGGCATTTTGGGTCCATCAATATAGGCTAAGCCCCATTGTAATGGTATAAATATGTAAGGGTTTTGGGATAGATAAGAAGAGACATAGAGATAGCTGGATATGGAAATAGATAGTGAGTAGGTGAATAGGAGAATGACAAGGGCATTTTGTATGTTGGGTATGTATGAGATAGAATGTATGAGCGCAATGCGCATATTTTGCAATGGATGTTTTGAATAATATAATAAGAAGTCAACTGTTGTGGATGTAGCCCATCTTGGGTGAACCACGTTAATCACAGTGTCTATATGTTATGATGTGTTTGATTTTCTCTTTATTGCACGCATACGATATATGCTATGCTATTATGAATATGTTACATGTTACTATGTTTCTGCACACATGATATAAGGAATCCTGAACAAATGCTAGGTAGAATGGTTGTAAGGACTGCCTCCCATCCCTTCATCACTGTGGAAACATGGTTCATGTAGTTCCCATAGATACCTTGGGTGAGACTTCACCTGCTTGTGGGTAATGCCGAAAGGGATGGTATCTGAGGGTTTTGTTGGAAAATTCACATTGAACCCTGGGTTTGCCCACTACTCGCCACAATATCCCTATCAACTCTCCAAGCAAAATATTATGAAGCCCTTCCATTGTGGTTTAACCCTCTTTGGCTTCAAGTCCAGGTAGTAATGGGCTTAATAGCATAAACATGTAGTATGAAGGTTCAATGATTTCCTTGCTATATCTAGGAAACCAAAGCTTAAAGCCACAAAATTAGCTTTGAAATAATGGAAATACTTGGATCCATTTGCAGAAAGGAAAGTGATAGAACATTATTTATACGAGCTACAATACAACCTTGAACAACAAGAGGTGATGTGTCAACACTTATTTGAGGAGAGATATTTGTATGTGAAACCTCATAAAGCATACAAGAGGAAGGAAGAGCAATGGACAATCGAGTATTGAAGTTTATGGTTAAAATATGGAGATAGAAATACTTGTTTTTTTGATGAATAAGCAAAGGCTAGACAACATAGGAATAATGTCTAGGAAATCCATGTTGAAAATGAGGACATAGTGATAGACTAGGAAGAAATAAAAATGGAAGCATATGCCCATTTCAAGGAGTTATACATAGAAGAGGAAGAAGCCAACCTAGAATCCATCGACATAATGCTTCAAGGAATCCCATGGTTTGTGACTGCCATGGAAAATCAATACCTATAGAAAGAGAATGAGGAAGAGGAAGTAATAGTTGTTATACGGGGGCTAGAACATGACAAAAACTGGGACTAGACGAGTTCATTGTTCACTTTTACCACACATGATGGAATATTACAATGTTTGATTTGTGTATAATTCTAAGTTAGACAAGAAGAAAGTCAAAAATAGGAGGCAATACCGATTTGTATTTCCTTTAATTCCTAAGGAATCAAGCCCTTCCTTCTTCTCTAGTTTTCGGCCCATCTCCCTGTGCAATGTGTCATATAAAATATTAATTGAAAAAGATCCCTCGTGACTTGGATGGGGTGTACCTAGCACAGGGAGAAATCGTGACACCTAGATGTTGACTTCCCCTCCACGCGCTTCACCTCTTTTCCAAGATGGCACATTTATGTAGCCTATTCATCAACAATCTGGTTCTCATGTGTTGCATTAAGTCTCATGTCATTTCGATGGCTAGCATGATTAATCATGTTACTGATATGGCGAATGCCATTTATGGTAGTGGAATGGCTCTTCCATGGACTTTGAACCTCACCATTGCTCATTTAACTCCGACCTAGGATGATTCCAATTTCATTCTTGTTCCCGATGGTAAACTTGTCTCCACTTCCATTCGTTTCTTCTCCTCTGTCATCAGCTCCTTTTTGGCTCCCCCTATGGTTCTTTTTTCCTTCTCCCACAGTGATGCCTCGCGAAAGAGGCAAAACTTGCAGAGGTTTGGGGCCTTATTGCGGTTTTGTAGGCCATCGCTCTTCACCTCTCCCTTCATCCAGTCCTTCAAATTCTAATTCACTTTCCTCTTCCCCCATGTCAAGCCAATGTGAGGAGGATTTTTTGGATTATGCCACAATTGTGGAAGAGTAAATTCCACCTGATCATATTAATGAAAATTTAGACACCCCATCCTTGCCCGCAGCAAGAAGGTCTCCCAATGTTGCCTCTCCCACTTTAAATCACAACAATTTGACAACAAGCAACTCACACATTATAGTGCACAACTCTAGCAGGATAACCAAGTAAAATTATCCATCGAGGTTTTTGGAAGACCAACTCCAGTTGATCTTTGAACTTCGCAGGGACATTGCAGAAAAAAATTCCCACCAGGAGATGATGGATCGTATGCTTTCCAACCTCCTTGATTCGTTATTTAGTCAGACATCTTGCCAACCTTGTCCAGTATATCATTGTCAATGCGGATACACTTCAATAGGGCACATTCATCCCAATGGCGATGGTGGTAGCGATCAGTCTGGTATTTAACTCCAATTTTTTGCCATGCTTTTTGCTTACAACTTAATTTCAGTTTCAGTAGTTAATAGTTATATTTTGAATCCAAACTAGTTATGTAGCCAAAGTTGGCAACGTTAGAAATTTTCTTTTGGCCCTCCAGGGAAGACTTTTAATGCTATATAAGACTTGGTGTTGGCACTGGTTTCCATTTATGGCAGGCCAAGCACCGGGTCATATGATATGTACTTTTCACTTTGTTTCCTAACGATAATATAAGCACTAACTTACAAAAAAAAAAAGATCCCTCGTAAAATAGTCCATGGAAATCAAGGAGGATTCATTCAAAATTGACATGTTCTAGACAATATTCTCTTAGTCTAATAAGTAATCCACTCTAGTAAAAGCTAGAAAGAAAAAGGAATGATCATAAATATGGATATGGCTAAGACATTTGATCGGGTACATTACTCATTCTTGTTTTTAGTCGTAAAAATTTATGATTTTGCAGATACATTTATAAATTTGGATCAAGGCTTGCGATGTCCATGGATTACCGCCTTGGTCAATGGTAGACCTACCTCCTTCTTTCATGATGCTTGAGGAAGGGTACCCTCTATCTCCCTTTCTCTATATTATTATGGCAGATTCCCTAGGTCAAAATCTAGAGCAAGAAAGAGTAGTAGGCAATCTACAAGAAATATCCATTTTTCAAGGTGTAAAAGAACTAAATCACTCTCACTTTGCAGATGAAACAATTCTCTTGGGAGGAGAATCAATTATCATAACATAGTGATTTAAGGAGGTGTTAGATCATTTTATGAATGCCTCTACAGGAAGAATCGATAAAAGGAAAATTAGTATTTATGGGTGGAACATTGCTCCTCAATTGTTTCACTCCATTGCTAGGATTCTTGAGTTTCCATGTGTCCTAGAGTGGCCCTCCTTCAAATACTTGCGGATCCCCATTATGTTTGGATATTTGAAGGTTATTGATTGTAAAAATATAATTCAGGAAATTCACAAGGAAATGTAGAAGTGGGGAGTGTAGTGGCTCAATCCCGTTGGAAGAGTGACTATGATTAAATATGTGCTTTCCTCCTTTCCTTTGTTCCAAGGTTATATTATGATTACTCCAACTAGGGTCATGAAGCTTATTGGGAGAGCTATTCAAAATTTTATTTAGAGGTTTCTATGGAAGAGAAGCAAAAGTAAAAAAAGTTTCACCTACTCAATTAGGGCATTTTTGCAACATCATTGGATCAAGGTGGCATTGTCATCAAAGAACCCCAATTAATGAATCTAGCAATGGGGGAAAACATATTGTGGAGGCTAGTGACCGGAAAGAAAGCATGGTGGGAGTCCATTCTTCATAAAAAAATATTTGTAAGCAAGTTGCCTCAAATGTTTATATATTCCAATTCCACAGGTGAGAGGTTCTTCAATCTAGAAGTCGTGTAAAGTTGCGACCCATCTTATTCAAGGTCGACTCTCTTGGGTGCTTGGAAAAAATGTGCAAATCTACCTATGGGCAGATGAAATTCTCAAAAAATTACCATTTAACCAAATTCAGGAGATGAATGGACAAAGAGAATGGATGCAGTTCCATAGTATTTTCCTCTCATATGATATTTTGAGTGGGGTAGTTCCGCATCTAGTCTTTGGAGAAACAGAAAGAATTCAAATATCCCTAATAATCTAATAGAGCAATATAACAATTTAGTTTATAATCTTCATGGAGCAACCCCTCTAAGTAAAGAGATGTAATACAACAAATGATTGGGGCGATTTGGAGAATTATATTCAATAAAAAAGGGATACATGACTCAAATTGAAGAGATAATCCAAGCTTCAAAATTCACCTTATGAAAGATAATCTAGAATGGAGACACCCTGCCAAAAATAAAAATAAAAATGTTTTGGTCTCTAACTCATGGTAAGGTGTTGACAACGGAAAATTCAAAGAAAAGAGGAATTCAAGGACCATCAAGATTCCCATTGTGTAACCAAAATGAGGAAAATTCAGTACAACTATTCATAGAATGGGAATACATACGGCAAGTATGGAACTCACCCTTTGCAAAATTAGGTGTACCAGTTGCCATGCTGGTACATTGAAAGGAGGCGTTCCAACTCTAGAGAAAAAAAATATGAAGGTACTTTTCAAAACAAGCCCTTGATGAAAAGAGTATGGATGGCAACTCCCCTATATCTACCTTGGAAAATGGGGCTATCCAGAAACAGAGTGACCTTTCACTAGGAAATCCTCTCTCCAAGAAAGGTGGTAGTGCAGGCCCATGGAATCCTCCTTGAGGTGATGTTATCAAAAGGGATAAAAGGGAAAAATAATTGAAGTCTCGAAGATGAGGAAGACAATGCTTAAAAGACATGCTCATGGGAGGGACAATTTCCCCCATAATTCAAATTGCTAGACCAAGCAAATGTTCATTATGGCAATCAAGACAGATAGAGAAGGAATTGAAAAGATGGATCCTTGACATAAAACATCATTCTCTTTTATTTGATGGAGCCTAGAAAGGAAACCCAGGGGTGGTAGGTGCGAGGGGGGTCATTCTTGACCCCAAAGGAAAGCATGTAGCAACCTTTGCATAGGCTTTAGGAGAGACCACAAATAATAAAGTTGAAGCCTTGGCACTTTTGCAAGGCATATCGATCTTGAAGTGGATGGGAATAAAAAAGATCTCAGTGGTAGAGGACTCCTTGACAATTATTTATAGTTTGGACTTCCGATTATTTCCATGGGAAACTCATTTGATAAGGTAAATCTATAGATACCATAGAATATAATACAATTTTGAATTCATGGAATTCTATCATGTCCTGCGAATGTTAAACTCAACAAATATAATGGAAAATGAGGAGTGTCTTTTACATCCAAGGATGATGAAAACACAGGGAGAGGATCTTATTCATCACCACATCCCATGAAATATACCTCAAATTATAGGCAATAAATGAATTATACACCAACTCAAAAGCTACACTATAATGCAAAATCCATTTAGAGATAACATAAACATATTAATAACAAGGTGTAATTCCATATTAATTGATCTAAATATCTATGTAATCCCATATTTGTCATCATGGGTGAAAATTCCTTTCCACCCTGCCAATACGAGACTACCCAAAGCATGTGGTATAATGCATGGAACAATCTAGAGCTATTTCTCGATAAGATTCCTCGTCACCACATCATGTCAAATTTAGAGATATCAGAAGGGCAACAAAGTTTGTAAATTTTTGTAGGTTTGCAAGTGGGGAATATCATATGAGGCTAGAGGTTCAATTTGGCACAAGGTTTTGCAGATGATTAACTCTCGCGGGAATCTAGATAGGTGTGTTGTTTCTGAAAATGACGAACTCCATAGAGGAGTACATCGATGTGAAAAAGACATTGTGATGAAGCTTAAGAATGCCTCTCCTTGTATGTGAGGAAATGGGAGGGATGGAGAAAAGATTGAGAATATAAAAACATAAGGAATATGTAGATGATTCATAAATAAATGATTGTTTCAAAATCCTAGATGGATAAGCTTGAGTCCAAACAAATGTAGATAGAAATCAATGTGGAAAGAAACAATCATAGACTAGAGGAAGATGGGGAGAAAATAAGACCATTTTAAGATAGAATTCTGAAGTTGGAATTGGAACAAAAACCTGGGTATGAGGAATTGAGTAATTTAGTCTCCCATGTTCCCTTTGTTGGCTCCTTTTGAAAGGAACAAATGGAAGTTATGAAGGAAGACACATTGCAACAAGCCAATATGCAAGAAAAAAACCAATCTTCAATCAACTTCTCTACCAAGGATGGAAGTAAGAAGAATACCCCCATCAATTATGGAGCCAATAATCCTTGAATTATATGATGTTTTGCAAGATAATTTTCTTAATAGGATAGTTTCTATAGCTATATAAAAGCCAAGTGTTTAACTCTAACCCTAGAACTCTTAAAATAATGCAGATAAGGAGCAATTGTGTGGAAATTTAAAATAATTTTGAAGTTTATAAGGAAATACTACTCTATATATTTTGTATTAAAATTCAACTAGATAATTCCACAAGAACCTCTTTTTAATAACAAAGTAATTGTTCCCGAGGTGTAGGACAGTCGGTGACAGAGTGTGTTGTTAAGGCACTCAGTGATGTTAAGTCGTCATTTTGAAACCTGCAGGGACAAAAAATCCAGCCATGTTAAGGGTTGGTGTGGCTCAGGCCGGGTGCGATCCCCGAGTGATTTTGACGGCTTAGATGCCCCTAAGTCGCGGTTTCTCAGCGATAGGCTAGTCCCACAGGTCACGGACAAACTAGCAAACAAAAATAAAATAACAAAGTAATAGTTTTTGTTTAAAATTTTAATATATATAATTAATAGTTGGTATGTGTAAACCTAAGTAAATGCGATGGATGGTAACTAATAATATTATCAAAGTAAATCCCCGGATGGGGTATCACTGAGCACATTGTGCCTTTCTACTGGCAGGAGGACACCTGGCCTCACTCACTACCATGTCTCGCCACCGCATACCGCACTCCCGCCCTCCAATGCTCACATTGAACTCTATGCATTCAAGTCTCCGAGCAAAGCACCTCCATTATCGCCCTCACAGAGGCCTCGTTATGGTGATGGCGCTCCAGTATGCAGATGTAGTTAAGGCGATGGGTTGGCCTTCCAGCCAGTCCCATCACAAGCTATGGAGCTATGGGTTATCCTTCGCGCCGGTCAATTCTTTCGCTCATCCTCACACTTTGGCGCTATCTCCTCGTAGCTTCAATCTAGGCATTTTTCATCTCTGGTTCGTGTCCATTCTCCTGCATTTCAGCTCCATCCCCTCTTTCATGTGTTTCTTCTTGATGCCATGACAAAGAGGAATCAAAGAGAGGGTTGGCGTGGTATAGAGCGTGAGGGCACGAAGTGAAAATTATACCAAACATGCCTTAGAATACAGGTCATGCCTCTACCCTGGATCTCCTTCTTCTGTCCTCCCCATGAGATTGCAGAGTGGAGTGGTTTTATATCATGGGAAATTCACTTGGTTTTTCACCTTAGATTAGCCTAGAAGAACCACCTTTACACCAACCTCCCCTCGCCTGCCTTCTCCGCCCGCTCTCCCTAGCCCAACCACCCCCCTCACTTCCTCCGCCTCCCCCCATTCTTCTTCCACCTCCCCCCAAACCTCTTCCTCCTCCCCACACACTTCTTTCATAGCTCTGCCACTGCCTTCACCTCCTCTTCTTCCCTCGCTTTTTCCTCGACCACAGACTTCTTGTGCTCAGTGTGATGGGTTTATGAAGTTGCAAAATTCTCTGGACAACATCCAGAACTTGGTCTTCGAAGCTAGGCACGACATGGTGAAGATACCAAGCATAGACGTTCTCAGGGAGCATCGTCAGTAGCGTTTGGAGACTCTCCTCTGCGCTCTCCTTCACACCAGTTCGGACATAGGCACTTCAACCACGGATTTAGCATAGGATCCTCAAAAAGAATGGAAGCTAGGCACAAACTCTGGATGAATTCGACGGTCCCAGATTTTCAAGGTTTTTTGATGTCTTTAGACAGGTTACTTATCTTGGTTTTAGCCCTACAAGGCACTTTAACTTCTAGTATTAGAACAACATTTTGTCACAGAACAATTTTTTCTCTTTTTTTCCGCAAATACGAACTGTTTGAACAATTGTGAACTGTATGGACATGTGGCCGCATTGGTTTCCCATCTGGGTATTGCAGTCACTGTGTCACTGTTCACCATGACAACTGTAATTTTTTATGCCAGAAGGCTTTAATACAATTTCTCTAACTTACAAAAAAAAATATTATCAAAGTAAATAAGTTTTAACCTAGTGATTTTAATCATATCTAATAGTTGATGAAGGATAATATTTTAAGGAAAATTAGCTCATTTTATACTTTCCATTTATTTTTTAAAGTTCATAGTCCCTAACAGATAGTGAAGTTTTATAATACTAATGAACAATGTGAATTTAGGGCAACAAATAATGCAAGAGGTTGGTCCCACATTATGTTAAGAGTATGTCATTAATGGAATTGTTAAAATATCAATTCTGAGCACCTAGATAAGTTTTTTCATAGTGATTTCCCTATAGAAAAATAAATTACAACTCACTAAATAAAATATACTGGCTGGAAATAAATAAAACAACAGAAGCAAACTGGAAACCAAACTTTACACATGCACACATTAATTATTCCCTTCAAATAAGCTTTTCATTAATAATGACTCTAAGCTTATAAGGGATCCCATACTGGGAAAATGGCCTATAGAGGAAAAATACAAATTACAACAAACTTGACAACTCTGGCCTTGAAGAAACCCTCTTCCCAATTTGCCTAGATCTGCTTGCTGGAAACTCATATCTACATTAGATCTACCTGTTGGTCCTTAGATATGCAAGATTTTTTGATAGTACCTTAGATATGCTAGATATACCTATTGATACCTTAGATCTCCACTAGAACTATCCATTGGTACCTCAGCTCTCCATTAGATCTATTCGTTGGTACCTCAAATCTACTAGATCTGCATGTTGGTACCTTAGATCTGCTAGATATGCCTGTTGGTACCTCAGATCTGCTAGATCTTCCTACTGGTACCTCAGATCTGCTAGATCTGTCCACTGATATATCATATTTGCACTAGATCTTCCCATTGGTACCTTATATATACTAGATCTATTCATTGGTACATTAGATATTCTCCCCATAAATTTTTCCTTCGAGTTCTTGTTGCTGGGTTTTCTTCTCCTTGTTGCACCACCTACACTTTCCTCCTTTGGAATTGATCTCTAGTTGAAAGTCCTTCTCTAAATTTGATGAGATCCCATTGAATCACATTCCTTTGTGACTGAAGCACTTGAGAAAAATTTGTTCTTTGCTCTTCAGGTGGATGATCACCTTGAGTCACACTCCTTCACGAATCAATCAATTGAGCAAAATTCCTTCCTTGCTCCCAAGTGGATGTCTCTCTCCTTCACCTAGACTCGCTTTTATAATCTTGAGTTATGACCAAATCAAATATAAACCTATTCTCCAAAGTGATTAATGGCTGAGATTATATCTCACCTCACTTGAGATCAATGACTATGATTCATTTAATTCACTAATGATAATAACCTTAACATTTCATTAAATTAAACTCACTTTAATTATAAAAAAACACTTTACTTTAATAATTCCTTTAATTAAAGTAAATTATTAAGGATGAAGGATTTGGATGACTTCCACACGTCTAGAAACTTAGACCGATGCGGAAGTACTTGTCCGATGTTACAAAAATCAACACTCCCTTTTAGTGAGGAAGGTACAATGTCCCACACATCATACTGCACCATGGCATCCCACCAAACCTGTTGGTCTACTACTTCTTGAACACTGGAAAACTTGGAATCAATGATACTACTCATTAGTGCCATACAATTTGGAAACTTTCTCAGAGGCCTACTCTCCCTGACAGTGCTCCTAGGAGCCTCAACATGCTCCTAAGAATCCTTTAATGTCTGTGTAAACCACCTGGGTCTCCTGACAGAACTGGAAGGGGATAACTCCTCGTCCCCACCTGAAGGTTGACTCTCCATGCTGGAAGTCTCTAAACATTGTTCTCCCTTTGTAGCCTCTTGCTCATCGTCCTCTTCCATTGACTTTGGTCCACACAGATCTTAATGTATAAGATCCAAGATCCACTTGGACATACTCTCGCTACTTGGAAAAACAACATTGGCATTCTTTCCAAATGCACACCCTCTACACACGCCCTGTTGCTCAACATTGAAATATGGAAGAGTGGATATAATATCCGTCAGAATTGGCAATGCCCTGTAGTGCAAGTGTCCCATTCTCTTGTGCCATAACTCATACAGGTTTTCATTGTAATGCACCAAGGCCTGAACAAGATTTCCTTACAACTGGTATAAATTTACCTCTCTAACCCCTATGATCACTGTTGTGTCAGGGCTAGCTCCCTCTAGTGATATGACTACTTTCCCTTTCTTGAACATGACGACTGTTAGTCCCTAGACATACTATAACCTTTTACCCTTGATTTTTAGCCTATGCTATCAAAACTTATTCATGTCTTCTTTCCAAAAAACTTGTTCCCTCATAAGCCCATTTTTCTTAAGTTTCTTATACATTTCCTTTTTTTGATCATCTAGGGTGTGATTCATTTGCTTATGTTTATTTTCATTTACTTCTTGTAAGATTGGATTGAATATTTTCATGATTTGGGTATGTCACATCAGAATTTTAGTCAAATTTTACTGTAAAAGGTGTCTTTTCCCAAAGTTTAAAAAGTGTACAAATTCACTACAAGAATGTTGCGATTCTTGTAGCACCCAAAGGCATCATTATTTTGAGCGGGTTTTTATTTTGAATATCATGTTAGTTGTTACAAATTCATGCAGAATATCATGCAACTTCGATGTAATTTAATTAACCCTTAGGGCATGTTGTAATAAACACTCATATGTATCTTTCTATCTAATTCATCTGTCATGCCACGATCTTAAGTACTTAGGGTTATGAGTTAAATTTTACCATAACGAAATTGTGGCCTAACATTATTTGCAATGAAGGAAACCTTCTATGTTGGTTGTCTGTGCAAGAATCTACAGAAACCCGATTGTGTTGAAACTCTAGAATTTAAAGGTTGACAGAGATCACAATTGGCATGATGGAACCCAATAAAGGTGGTCATGTTAGCCATTTGGAACTAGTAGGGGTCGATTTGGTGGAAGCATACCCCGAGATTATGCATAAATTCATTGATGGAGGATGGTTCAAGTTCTGCTGCACTTTCCAAGGGCATCATGGGGAAATTTCAATGCTATTTGAAAAATACTTTGATGGGTTTCAAACTCAAGTGGAAAATGTATTAATTCATGTTACAAAGCATTCAATAGGATCAACATGTCACTTTCATGTATAAGGTGAAAGATGGTGGAAGAAAAGTAAATTATCTGCAAACCTGTGCAATCAATTTCTAGTTTAAGAGCACCATGATCTAGATTGGAGCTAAGGGATCCTGAAAAAGTGGTTAAAGGAAGAATGGCATAGTGTTCTGTCAATAGTTCATAGGTACATAACCTGTGAAAGTAGGTATTCTTATGTTTACTCTTACCATATGAGAATTTTAATGCATTTGAATGGAGATGCACAAATTAACTTTCCCTTTTACCTGTTGAAGAGCCTGACCAAAATGGAAAAGAGAGTATAGAGAAATCCAAGAACTACTGATAAAAGTTGATTTCATCAAGGAATTATTAGAAGGTTGGTTCTTTATGCATTGATTTAAGTTCAAGTGTCTTGGAGACAATTGTTGACCTTCTCAAGGTTCAATGAATAAGGTTCAAAAGTACAAAAAGAAACCTTTGACCATAAACCTGGGGTTTCAACAAAGAAGGATGATACCTCGAAGAGCACTGCAAAATTGCAAGAAATTTATCCTATAGCTAGACAAACTAGATCCAACAAGATAAAATAGGTGCTACAACAAGAGGAAGAAGCCAAACAAAGGCTCGAATCCTCTATTTCAAAACATGATTTTAAGGGTTATGACAGGGTTTGTACAAGAAGAATCGCCAAGAAAAAGATAGAGCAATTACAAGAAGTGAAAATTGAACCAGAAACAAATATCCATGATGTACCTGTTAACAATTCCCCACCAGTGAGACAAAGCAGAAGGAGCAAGGGTAAAAAACCTGCAAACTATCCCAACATGCCTAAAACAAGAGCTACAAACAAGTTGAGACTTAATTCAAAGGCTCTGCTTAAACCCTATTTGAACAAAGATAATATGATCATTTTAAATGACAATAGTACAAAGAAAATTCATAAGAAGATCAAAAAGGGGAAAAAGCAACAACCAATGCCAAAAATTGAATCTTATAGCTTAGATGATGAGACCCCTGAAATAATCAAGAAAGAAATTTTGGATATCCATACACTGAGGGATATGCCAGAGATGACAGAGTTTTACATGGAAAAAGGATCACCAAGTCTACTTGAGTATGCAACATAAGACATTGTTGAGGAGAAATCTATTAAGGTACACAAGAAGGAAAGGAAACCTAGAAATCCCAAATTATCTATTGACTTAAACAGACCTGCAATAGAATAAAGAAACTGGACTACAAGAAAATCAAGAAGAACCTGGGATTGGGAGGAAAGATGTGCCAACACCTGAAGATTATGAGGCCATTATTGCAGACCCGAGGCAACAAAATCAAAGGTTTGTAATTCAAAATTCCAGATTACAGACTAAAGTTCAGAAACTGGAACTAAAAGCAAAGGAAAGTGTACAAATTCTTAAAGAAAATCCCCAAGGCTGCAACAAAACAATAATTTTGTAGAACTTTATTTTGCACGATGAGGAGCAAATGAAGGGAAGTTGAAGATTTTGCAGGTAGATTTGACCACATGGATAAATCCAGTTGGGAATTAGAGATTAGTTCCTTTTTGAATTTCTTTACACAAACAAATGCTAAGAATCAACTTATTAGTTTTCACAAGAGCATTTTTACGTATTTGATCTAAGTATGAGGATTTTACTCCTAAAAATCATCTTTTTGTTTTGACCTCATGTGAGGTAATTCAAATGTAATGTCTATAGTCAGGGGTTGCAATTAATGGGCCACTATGTTTTGGGATATAGATCCAAAAGTGGAACCTCTTCTTTTTGTATAGAATCAAGTTCAAATTAAGAGGTAAGGGTTCGAGTTTGGCGGTGATATAGGACCTGTTGACTTGAATCGTGTACCTGGAATCTGCTACACTTTATACTCAATGGAAAAATCATCCTGATGGTTAGATTGTCTCATTATTGTGTTAAATTTCTTCTCTCTTACTTGAATGAATTTGAATATTTTGCGAAGCATTTGATTTATTTTGTTCATGTTGAATACTAGTAAAGATTTTGTTGTTTGCTCAATTGTTACAGAATTTGTGTTTAAGTATTTATTTCTTGTTTTTGAATGATATTTGGGATCAAGATTCTTCTATGTAAGTGAATATATTGTAAGCTTGTAGTTTCTTTTTCTTCTGTTTAAATATCCTTATCTAGTTGATTAGAGTGATTGTCACTGACTAGGTAAATGTGGTGAAAACTTGACTTTGTAACTTGAATCTTATGTTTCCTAATTCATGCACTCCTTTACCATAAAAAAACCTATAAACCCAAAAATACCTACAAACATAAACGATTGCAATACCTGAGGTTCCCTAGCTTGCCCTTAGCAGTCAAGGACAACTTTAGGGATTAACATCTTTTCGCGTCATTGTCGGGGAATAGAGGAACAAATATATCTATCCCTGGGACCAACGATTTTGAGAAAGACTGGCTCTTGATGGTGAACACGAGTTAGAGACTGAAATAGACTGCATATTTTTCACCTGGCGCCTCCATTGCAAACGCTTTGTCTCCTAAAAGAGAAGTGAAAGGACCAAAGTATGAGCCTATTAAAGCCTCAGTATAATCTTTATCTTCAAGGAGGAAGGTGACCAGAGCCAACCCAGATCCGAAGCCAAATCCAGCCATATACAATCCAGAAAAATTATTAAGAAAATCAAAAGATACCATAGGCCAGTCTTCATCTTCTAAAGATAATTCCTCATCTGAAGAGATTACTTTTGCTCCTAAAAAATCCATTACTGTTTCTGCAGAAAAGTCAGTTCCTATTATTGAAGAACAACCTATTATTTCAAAGACTATTGAAGAAAAGGTCAAACCTGAAAATATTTCTTTGGAGGAACAAGTAGCTCGTCAGTTATAAGAACATGTAATTGAGGAATGGAATACCTTCTCTTATCTAATTAAAGATGGAGTTGATGAAGAATTGACTTTTCTGGGAAGACCTATTGAAGACTTGCCTAAGTATTCAAAGGAAGAAATTGAACAGATCTGAGCCTCATCAATTCTTCAACCCAACACTTCTGAGAAAGCTAAACCTGAGATCCAAGTTTTTAATAATATTCTTGCTATTGAAAGATTCATAAAGCCTACATAAACATATTCTCAGTCTTTATCACCTCATAAGGTCCATACTCTACCTTCACCTCATACTTCATAGCCATCCTCTCCTCCTAAATCTCTTGTTCCAGTTGCTCATACCATGGCTACTAATAGGGTGAATGCTATCATTGCTGCTAGATATGCACCCCTGGTGTTACCTCAAGTTTTATACGCTTTTCCAACTAGAGATTACATGAAATATCTGCCTAGATTTAATGGAGAGGGAGAGCTCACTACTGAAGAACATTTGACATATTTTTATCGTTTTGCAGACAATTTTAATGTTGAACACACATATGTTTGGATGAGACTATTTGTATAGAGTTTGTATGGGGAGGTAAGGAAGTGGTTCATAGGTCTCCTTGCCAATTCTATTATTGATATTGATGCATTATATGACACTTCTCTGAAACAATGGGGAGACAAAAAGGACTACTTGTACTATATTATTGAATTTGGGTCTTTGAAAAGAAAGAATGGTGAGTCTATTTTGGATTTTACCAAAAGATTTAATAAATGTACCATAAAATCCACGATGGAATCAAACCTACATAAAATTATGCAAAAATTACCTTTGTTGATGCCTTTTATGCTGAATTTTCTCTTTTGTTAAGAGAAATAAGATATGCTACGCTGAGTTTGATGCATGAGGCAACCATTGAAGTGGAATCATATTTTGGAAGCATAAACGTTAAAAACAAAATCCGACAGAGATAAAAATAAGTAGAAAGAAGATGTTGCATCTTCCTCTCATTCAACAACATCTAGTACAAATATTGATGAGATGGCTAAGATGTTAAAAACTTTGACATCGGAGCTTGCCAGACTGAAATTAAAGACTAAGCAACCAAACAGACCTATTCAATAAGGTGGGAATAGAAACCCTGATTAGTTTAGAAGACCACATAATGTTCCTTAGGTTATGTAGAGGGAGAGAGGGAATGAAGATGATCAAAGGATCTTACCACCTTTTCAAAATAATGCAGTTGAAGAGACAAAGGAAAGTGATGATATTGATGAAAATTCTACAGTCCTTCTAATTGATACTGAACGTCCTTCTATCCATTTAACTCAATGGTAGTATGAGTATTATCTTATGTCAAATCAATTTGATGATGGTGAAGAAGAGGGAATTTTTCGAAATGAGCCTCAAAAGAAATATGATCTAAGGCCTAGATCAGGTGGACCAAAAGAAGAATAAAAAGCCTAATGTTTCAGTCAAATAAGGTCCAACCAAAGATACGGGGAACGAATCAGATCAACATCAACAGTCCATCAAGGTTTCTTCCCCAGAGGTAAAGGAAATAGAAAAACAACTAGTTCCTTTTAATTTGGAACATGGAATTAATAAGATAACAATTCATGTACCTTTGGTAGAATTGATGAAGAATGAGTATTTTAAAAAATCAATCTTGAAAATTTTGTAGCCTCCTACTCATATTATTTCTCCAGACACAATAAACTTAGAAGATGAAAATCCTGCCATCACCGTGGGACCACATATTGAAGATAGATCTGATGCTTCACCTCCATTTTACATATCCTTGAAAATTCATGAGAAAATTCTACACAAATGCCTTATGGACTCTAGAGCCTCACACAATGTTATTCCTAAGGTAGTCATGGATGAATTAGGTCTTGACATTACAAAACCCTACCAATACCTCTATTCTTTGATTCTAAAAAAGTCAAATGTCTAGGAGTTATCAAAGATCTAGTTGCTACATTTTCCTAGTTGCCTATGAAGAATGTTGTTATGGATGTGGTAGTGGCTGATATACCACCTAATTTTTGCATGCTTCTATCCATATCTCGGGCTAAGAAGGTAGGAGAATCCTTACAAATGGACCTAACATATGCTACTATACCTATATTTGGAGGAGAACAATGAAGGTTGTACAGGGAAGTCAGACTAGCCTATCTTGTAAGTGATCATCAAAATCCAGGAAATAACCCCATTTATGCAATTGAAGATGAAATTGGATCATCCATATTTCATTATCAGTGATGATGCTTTTGAACCAACAAAAATTAGATCCATGGATAACCAAACAAAGGGTGTGGAACATGTAGTTTGGAAGACGTTCTTTGATGGTTCTTGTTCAAAAGAAGGATCTGGTGTTGGGGTTGTATTCATTTCTCCTAACAAGGAAGTCATACCTCTATCATATAAATTAGAATTTGAAACCACCTACAATATTGCAGAATATGAGGCTTTATTGTTGGGATTAAGAGCTACAAAAAATATGGGAATAGATAAAATAGCTATTTTTGGAGATTCAGAATTAATTATTCATCAAATCAAGAATATGTATCAGACAAAGCACCAAAGGTTGAGATGGTACAAAAAAAAGATATGGGACCTTGTTGAAAACTTCATTTTTAGCTTTTGATATAACTTTTGTCTAGAGAAGTCTAAACCAACAAGCAAATTCTTTATCCTTGGGAGCTAGTAATTTCAAGACTCCTATATTTTTTAATCTGAGATATGAAATTGAAGTAAGGCATAGAACTTCCATCCTAGATATAATCAAATATTGGCAGGTTTTCAATGATGACCAGGAATTGAAAAGGTTTTTAGAAACTATTGATGGATTTTCTGCAATCTCTAATGATCAAGAAAATGAGGACGATGATGCAGAAATTCAAACTGATGTCCCTCTTCAGGATAAAATTACATGACATAAGATTGTAGAATTGAAGACAAACCACGTTCCAAAGGGTCTGGTACCACTTGAAAGGATCTTTGACAACAATGAGGTCTCCAAGAAATCTTCTATTCAAAGGCAAGAAAAGGATGTTGTTGGCTGTAATATTGGGACTCGTACCAATCCAAATATTATAAAACTTTCCATAGCATTGTCAGAAGAGAAAATGAGCATGTATGTAAATATTATGAAGGAATTTATTGATATTTTTACTTGGTCATATGAAGACCTTAATATTTTTGACACATAAATTATTCAACATAAAATTCCTCTGAAAGTAGGCTCTAAACCTTTTAAACAGAAAATGAGACAATTCAACCCTATGTTGCTCCTTATTATTGAAAAAGAAGTGAAAAAACCGATTGATGCAAAGATCATAGTACCTCTCATATACTCAGAGTGGGTGGACAATCTTGTACCTGTCAGAAAAAAGAATGGTGAAATAAGGTTGTGTGTGGATTTTAGAAATTTGAATAGGCGTTCACTGATGGAAAATTATCCATTACCCAAGATGGATCATATTTTGCAGAAAGTAGTGGGTTCTCAAAGAATTTCCATGCTGGATGGATACTCTGGGTATAATTAGATATCAATTTTTGAAGAAGATAAGGAGACTGTTTTCACTACTCCTTGGGGCACTTTCATGTATGAAAAGATGCCCTTTGATCTGATTAACACAGGGGCCACTTTTCAGAGGGCCATGGACATTGCGTTTGTGGGAGAAAAAGGTAAATTCATGGTAATCTATCTTGATGACATTACCGTCTTCTTGAAATTTGATGATGAACACTTGCATCACCTCAAACATACATTTAAAAAGTGCAGAAGGTATGGCATATCTTTAAACCCAAAGAAACGTCACTTTGCCATGCATGAAGGCTAGCTATTAGGCCATTCTGTGTCTGAAGGAGGAATCAAGATAGATCATGAGAGGGTGGAGGCCATTCAGAAGATTGTCATTCCAAGAAATAAAAAGGCTATACAATCCTTCATATGTAGAATAATTTTTTTAAGGAGGTTCATACCCAATTTTTCTGAAATCATCAAGCTCATTACCAAAATGATGAAAAAAGATGCAGAAATTAAGTGGACACCAGAAGAAAAATCTTCCTTTGGAAAGATAAAACAAGCTCTAATAGAAGCTTCTGTCCTTATTAGTCCAGATTACTCTAAAGAATTTCTGGTTTTTTCATTTGCATCTGAAGATACCATTGTTGTTGTTCTATTACAGAGGAATGACGAAGGGTATGAGCAACCTATTTATTTCTTTAGCAAGAGCCTTAGAGATGCAAAACTGAAGTATGACATAATGGAAAAATAGGCTTATGCCTTAGTTAAGGCATTGAAATCCTTCAAGGTTTATGTTTTGCATTCTAATATAATTGCTTATGTCCCTAGCAGTGTTGTGAAAAAGATACTTGTACAACCAGATAGTGAAGGAAAAAGGGGAATATGGATAACCAAACTCTTGGAATATGATTTGGTCGTATAACTTACAAAGATGATTAAAGAACATGGTCTTTCCAAACTACTTGTTGAATCAAATTGTAAAGCTCTTGGGATGCATTACATTTTTAGTCAATCAGATGGTTCAGTTTCAAAAACCGAAGGAAGGAGCTTACAAGTAATGGACAAATATCTTTCTTTATCTTGGTATAAAGATAATTTTCACTTTTTGAAAATCTTCAACCTCCTGATTTTGATAAGTCTAAGGTGAGATCCTTGAAACTCAAAGCTGTCAAAAATTGCATAATTAATCAGGTTCTATTTTGGAGATATCCTAATGGAGTTTTATTGAGATGTGTTGATCAGTAAGAAGCAAAGCAAGTTATAATTGATTTACACAAAGGATTTTGTGGAGGACATCACCATTGGAAAGCCACAACTTTCAAAATCTTGAGGACATGATATTACTGGCCTATGATATTTTTCAATGTGTTTTCCTAGGTCAGAGCATGTGAACAATGCCATATGTTTGTAGGAAAACAAAAGTTGCTTTCTCTTCCTTTGAAACATATAATTGCAAATGGACCTTTTTAGTAGTGGGGTCTCAATTTCATTGGAGAAATTCATCCACCTTCTTTTGGGAAACACAAATGGATACTCACAACCATTGATTATTTTACAAAATGGATTGAGGCTATCCCTACAAGAAATGCAACAGATAAGGTCATCGTGATCTTTTTAGAAGGAAATATTTTCTCAAGGTTTGGATGCCCTAGGAAAATGATTACAGACAATGCTCATGCATTCAAGTCTGCTTCTATGGTTGAATTTTGCAGAAAAATATAACATTAAGCTGACCCATTCTACCCCATATTACCTACATGGTAATGGATTAGTAAAATCCTCAAACAAAAGTCTTGTCAGAATCATTAAGACGTTGTTGGTAGAAAACAAAAGATCATGGGATTCCATGTTGAAGTTTTTTTTTATGGGATGACAATATCAACACTAAAAAGTCAATTGGAACCTCTCCTTTCCAACTGGTCTACGAGAAAAATGCCATCTTTCCAACCAAACTTGGTTTACCTATACTTAAATTCCTGCAAGAAGAGTTGGAAGAACCAAATGACATTCAAAGAAATATTTTTCAAATCATTGAAGTTGAACAGAGAAGAGAAATGCAAAATGAGAAATATGAAGCTAATCAGAACAAGGTCAAGGAAATATTTGATAAAAAGACTAAAAAATATGATTTTGAAATAGGAGACCTTGTTTTGAGATGGGATATTAGGAGGGAAGAAAAATCAAAACATGGTAAGTTCGACAATATGTGGTTTGGTCCTTTTAAGATAGCCAAAATTCTAAATAATAACACCTTTGTATTACAAAATTTGGATGACAGTGACATATTTGGGGGTCGAGTAAATGGACATTTTCTGAAGCATTTTTTTACCCGAAGACCCAGGATTGATTCACCTATACATATTGTTTATTTTGGTGTGTTTAAGTATATCAAATAAAGATTCCAAGCCCAATGGAGACACTAGTCTACAATTAGTTCTTTCTTTTGATATTTCAGTATGTAGGATAAATGATTTGAAATAAAACAAGGATTAGAGCAGTTGGGAACAAGAAAAGTGTGGATATTAAAACTGATCAAGTGGGAAAGGAAGGCATTGGTCTGCATGGTTCTTAATTTTTTATCACAAAAAATTACCCCCAAAAGGAGCCAGTGTTAGTCCCTAGACATACTATAACCTTTTACCCTTGATTTTTAGCCTATGCTATCAAAACTTGTTCATGTCTTCTTTTCAAAAACCCTGTTCCCTCATAAGCCCATTTTTCTTAAGGTTCTTATACATTTCCTTTTGTTGATCATATAGGGTGTGATTTCTCTTCTTATGTTTATTTCCATTTGATTCTTGTAAGATTGGATTGAATATTTTCATGATTTGGGTATGTGACATCATAATTTTAGTGAAATTTTACTGTAAAAGGTGTCTTTTTCAAAAGTTTAAAAAGTGTACAAAGTTGCTACAAGAATTCTTCCATTCTTGTAGCACCCAAATTCATCATTATTTTGAGTGGGTTTTGATTATGAAGATTGTGTTAGTTGTTACAAATTCATGCAGAAGATCATGCAACTTCGGTGGCATTTAATTAACCCTAAGGGCACATTGTAATAAACACTCATATGTACCTATTGATCTTATTCATACATTAGGCCACGATCTCAAGTACTTAGGGTTATGAGTTAAACTTTACCCTAACAAAATCGTGGCCTAACATTATCTGCAACGAAAAAAACCTTCTACGTTGGTTGTCTGTGCACGAATGTCTACAAATCCGATTATGTTGAAACCCTAGCATTTACAGGTTGACAGAGATCACATTCAGTGTGATGGAACCCAAGAAAGGTGGCCAGGTTAGCTGTTTGGAACTAGTAGGGGTCTAATTGTTGGAATCCTACCCCGAGATTATGCATAAATTCATTGATGGAGGATGGTTCGAGTTTTGTTGGAATTTCCAAGGGTATCAAGGGGAAATTTCTATGCTATTTGAAATTAACTTTGATGGGTTTCAAACTCAAGTGGGAAATGTATTAATTCATGCCACAGAGAATTCAATAGGAGAAACATGTCACTTGCCTATACAGGGTGAAATATGGTGGAAGAAAAGTAAATTATTTGCAAACATGTACAATCAATTTTTGGTTTCAGAGCACCATGATCCAAATTGGAGCCAAGGGATCCCAAAAAAGTGGTTAAAGGAAAAATGGCAGAGCATTTTTTCAATACTCCAGAGGTTAACATAACCTGTGAGGGTAGGTATTCTTATGTTTACTGTTATCATATGTTAATTTTAATGCATTTGAATGGAGATGCACATATGAACTTTCCTTTCACCCGTTGAAGAGCCCGACCAAAATGGAAAATAGAGTACAAAGTAATCCAACAACTATTGATAAAAGTTTATTTCATCAAGGATTGATTAAAAGGATGGTTATTTATGTATTGAGTGAAGTTCGAGTGTCCTGGAGACAGTTGTTGACCTTCTTAGGGTTGTGTTGAGCACTCAACACACCCTAAAAGTATTTGCGAAATCTTTTTCTTTTGGGGTACAACTTTTCATTTTCAAAGGCTGTATCATGGGTGAAAGGATTTTATTTCTTTTATGTCATTAAACCTTATCATCGACCATTTTTGTTTGGTTTTTGATGAATTAAATTTTTGTAAGTAGCGATAGGCCCGAAAGGTGCACGGGGTAAAACTTTTAACAATCGTCGATTGACAAATTTTGGCCTATAAGATAGTCTTTTAACATCACCAATACCCTTCGACATCGGTAAGTTTCGAGAGGTAAATCGTAAACAGAATAAACTACCATCGTCGATTGTCGATCACCGACACATCTTCGACGTCGACAGAATTTGAGAGACAAAACTGTGAGAATTTTCACTTTATCACTTCGCTAATCGTCGATCCTCGTTAACGACGTCAGTGTGGGTAGAACATCGTGTGGAAACTAGACTTATGTCTAAAGGAAATCACCGATGCCGAAGGAATGCTTCCCACAGAAAGGTCAAAATCAACCGTCACATGTCTTTGCCGTGTAGGCAGTTCGTATGACGCGACCTATTTCCCGTATGCCATCTTTTGATGTTCCCCGTGTTAGGTCTGTATCTCCAAGTCATAATTTCCACGACAACATTGTACAGAGTTTTGGGTCGGCATCGAAGCTTTTGGCTAAAGGTATCAATGGAAAAAGTTTAAGAAAAGCGTCGACACCGATCCACTCATTTTCTATCAACAAACTGATAGGACATCACACGACAAGGGGGTTTTCATCGAACCTTCCACATTCTACATTGGTGATCCTGGATGCTCTATTCTTTGGTTCCATTTCAAGACCCTGCCTTTTTTCCCTGACGTTGATCATACCAGTGTTGAAAATAAGAGAAGGCTCGATAGTTTGATGGGATACTTTCGACAGGGTTAAGATCAGATTTTGTTATTTAAGAGGCCAATTAATGTTTCTCTCAACCCACGTTACTATCCCGTGCACCGACCAAACAATAGAAGTTTGAATCCACCGATGAACTATGAAGTAACTTGCTCTTGCAACACTAGTTTGCATTGCCTTTAATCCCGAGCGTGGTTCAGATTTAGTGATAGGATTATGCATGGTGCATTTACACCCTTGAATTTAAGAACCGATGCGACAAGATAGGTATCCTCTCTATTGAAATTACAAAGACATATTCAAACGCTTCATTCTATGAAAAAATCTTTTATTCCCCGGAGCAGTCGAAAGAGCGAGAGAACACGTCAAAGATATTACAACCGATATTTAACTCTAAACCATGTTAAATATTGTTCATGGAAGAGGTATGCATTGTCTTTATCATTTCTACATTTGTAATTGCGTCTATAATGCTAGTAGAGGTTGGTATCTCACTCTGTCTATTTGCATAAAATGCCTCCAGGAAAATTGACAACCAAGTGTTCACCAAGGATGACCAAACTAAAGGAACCAGAGGTCGGGGAAGGATCCACGTCGAGTGATACAAGGGAGTTAGATTTTGCCTCAAAGACAGAATCAATTATCCCCACGTCCACCAAGAAGCAGTTTATCCAGCCTCCGACATTCAGTGAAACAGAAGCAACCATAGGGTCTAAAGTGGTGCTCCCGCATTCGGGTGACCTGTACAACAAAATTATTCAGGAGGACTACCCTGAGTTCAGGCCTCATAACAATCTAGATGTCCAAATATTGGATGATGAGGTGTTTCCAAACATTCAGAGGTCAAATCTTCATTGGGTGGCTAGCCGGACCCCAGTTATGCCCTACATCGAGACCTTGGGATGGATAATTGACCATGCCGACATGGCGAAGTGCACCATCAACAATGAACAAGGCGAGTGTGTTGGTGTTTTCCTTTCGATGGAGGTGCAGAAGTACTACAAACTTAGAGACCCAAAGGAAAGGCTAAACACAGACTTCGTGGTCAAGTTCTACGAGGTTCATGATACCAGCCAATTGCTAGGATCATGGTGGAAAGAAGACAATAAATTCACAAACATGAGCACTAGCTGGTACAACACAGTAAATCTCGGAGAGCCATACATGTATCTGATGGCATTAATATGTCAGTTATATGGAGAAAATGATTGCTCCAAATTTTCAGAGGCATGGATGCCCTTAGCATACACCGTGGAAATTTCGGGGAGAAACTTCAATTGGGGAGTCATTATCTCCAAGAAGCTCACTATAAATATTTCACAAGCTCATACACCAAAAGAAGGAGAGGTTCTGACCTTCTACATGGCATCCTACTTGTTGGATGTAATTTGCGCAAGGAACATTTTTGCAGGTATGAATTTGAGCTAGCATATTTTCGAATTGCTTGTACATGTCTATTTCATCATATTGTGGGAAAATAGATACAAGAGATCATATGCTTTAATATGGGATGAGTTCCTAAGGTTTACTTCATCATCTTTAGAAAAGAGTGTTGGTTGTGGAGCATGATTATCTTCCCGATTCAGAGGTCTTTTACTTTCAACCATGTTTATACCCCATGAAGTATTTACAACCTAGAAGTATGTACACTCTTCCACGCGGGGGAGTGCAGAGGGGGGGTACCCCCTCTGCGGGGTCTGGGGGCAAGTGGGCCCCCGTAGGAAAAATTGCCTTGTAAATGTATATTGTAATTTCATTGTAAATCTGGACCATTCATTATAAGGTCACAGATCTAATGATAGAGATTATGTTAGTTTTTTTTTCCCTAGAAGGCAACCCTCTTTTATGAGGGAAATGTATTGCGGCTATGGTTGATGGCGAATATTGTATTCTGAGATAGGATATTGTGAGAGAAAGAAGAGGAAGTTACAACGGGTTTTGCTGTAGGTTGTATCCCTTCATATGCTGGATAATAATAAAGGAAGGACCTGGCAATTTATCTCGTGGACGTAGCCCACACTGGATGAACCACGTAAATCTGTGTCTCTATTGTATTGTGTATCTTCCGTGTTTTGTTTCC
>ML811068.1:222624-234378 GCA_009831015.1 Picea engelmannii
ATAGGTCATGGCCACCAATCATACACCGTGGATCCATGCCGTCAAAATATCGCATAGCCACCAAGAATACACTGTGGATCCATGCAAGAAAATTTAAATTGAGACGACATAGCCACGAGACATACAAAGTGGATCTATGTGTCAACAAATTATACATATTCCATTGCAACCTGGATCAAAGAGATGAGACCCAGGGTCTTCAATCCCATCACCTGCAAGTACGAATCTAACCATGTGATTACATGTGCTGAAGTCGAACATGGTAGAAACCACTTGATTACTGGTCATTGATGAAACCGTTAACAAGTGCGAGGGAAATAACCATTAATGTCAATGACTCCCAAGGTACACTAGTACAATCCACCGAATGTGAATAAATGAGTTGAGGTTGAACATTCGACGGAATCTCTCGATCAGGGGTCAATGATGAAAACCCACTGTCGAAAGTGAGGAAACCTACCATTGAGTCATGCAAGTTCCAAGGTACCAAATAATTTATAAGTCTTGTTTCCGGATAATGAGTTGGAGTCGATGGAACAAAACTCGTCACAGGAGGGCCTTGATGTATCCCCCATCAATGACACGAAATGAGTAACAGATTTTGAAGGTGGAACAAAGTATGATGTAAGTTGAACTGGAAACAAGGAAGGCTGACATGGAGAGAATGGACAACTGCAGATGGCTGACTCAATAGAGGTTTCGGATGAACTTCTCTTGAACATATGAATGACACAACCAATGATTTGGCAACATTGACTCAGAGACGACCCAGGATATGACCTTGTAGCAAATCGAATGAGAGACAAATGGATTTCCCAAACAAGCTTCAGATAATGAACAGGGGGGTGTCATGTTCAAGAGCGACACTTACTGCCAATAATATGAATATGAAAACACATCCCTTTCCCAAATCCCCCCCCACCATTTCTGGCGAGTACCTCTTTATTTTTACGCAAGCTTGAGGAGGATAACATATGCTTGTTGATGTAAGCTCATCCTTTGGATGAGTCCTTCAGAGTATGTTTAACGAACCCTAGGAAGGAGTGGTTCGGTCCCATCACAGGTCTTTCGATGCTTGTTTAACGAGTCCAAAGATAGAAAACTTGAAGGTTTTTCATGATTATAGAGTCCGAAAAAACACTCAAAAGAGAACTCTCTCAGTTCCTTTTTCGTAAAATAGTCTGATGAGACCGAAAAAGAGATAAATTATCGCTCAACATATGCATTCTTCAAATACTTTAACGAGCTTGAAAATAACAAGGTTGCTTGGCGATCTTTTCATGTTTAGAGAGTCTGAAAAGAGCTTAAAGAGGATTCCAGGGGGTTCCTTTTTCGTATAACCTTGTTGAGTCCGAAAAAGTGATAGAAGTGTGCTCGATCGCGTTCTCATGTATTTTCGAGCGTTATAACGGACAAAGACCAAGCTCGAGGTTTTGTGCAAAAAACCATAAAAAACAATTCATACAAGCGATGAAAAAGAGAAAAAATTCGTATCCCTGTGTATGGACGTCAAAGTCGTTATATCTACAAAAAGTCGCACTCATAAGGGTATTAGGCATTAGGTTTAATAAATAAAACAATTATAAAAACCCACAAAAATGGTAAAAGTAAATATAAGTAGGTAAAAGTCCTTTTTACCATAGTCATTGTAACTTTGCCAATAATTTAGCCCAAAACCCCTCTTTTGCCCTCGAATTTCAGCGCTCGATTGCGGAAGGTACAAACAACCATTTGGCAAATCGTATCTGGCAGTGAGGTAAGCTCCTTGTCTTCTATCTTTTCATGGTTCAATTTTTCATTTTCATTGGTAAAATTCAAGTTTTTGAGCTTGTTTTACAGCTCAAATTTGCGCTCAGCCATTCTCCCAAGCTAGCCACACGGGACCTGCAAGAATGCATCATTCTCGCAGGTGGCCCCAAAGGCACCTGCGAGAACCTTGCACTGTGCCAAAGGGGCACTTGTGAGAACCGCAAAGTGAAAAGTTTCTTTAATGTTTGCTCAATGAAAAAATTACCAAGTCTTGAAGAGAGTTGATGACCTTCTTCTTATGTGTCTTATGCAGGTATTTGGCTATCACCATGGTTCTGGAATGGTGTGAAAGAGAGCATGAAGAAGATGATGCTATTGCCGGGAATAATCCAGGCACCATTTCCTCTTTGCGAGACTGTGGTCTCCTGAAATTCTTTCGGATCCCGGGTATGAGTTCCCAAGTCAGGCTGTTGGAGTACCTCGTGCATATGTGGGATGTGGACCAACATGTTTTCCACGTAGGGGTCCACACTTTGTCCTTGGATATCGAGGGCGTTTACTTCTTGACAGGACTATCATGACATGGGTACCACGCTATCTTGACTGGTAGCCGAGGTGGTGGGCTGCCTATGAGTGAATACTGTCGTTTGTACTGTGTTCCAGAGGCGGAAAGGAGCAAAGGAAAAGTGGCCATTTGGGGGGTGCAGGATTTGACCCTTCGCACTATTTTGTTCACCATTGCTCATATGGCTGGGAGTGCTACTCCACACATGGCTGTCCAGAGCTACTTTCAGTACGCCATAGAGTGTACCGAGCCTCGGGTCTTTAACTGGGCAGACACAGTCCTTCGTAGCGTGAAGAGGCAGTTGACTAAATGCAGGAGAGGCGACCTAAAGAAATTTGGGTACGGGTCATTGTTGGTGTCCTTCTTTCTTGAGAGGGTTCCCTTGTTGAGGTTGCAGGTTGAGTGGGGTTTACCAGCTCCAGAAGATCCGAGAATGCTGAGGTGGTGTAACCTCATGGCCCGACATGTAGCTGGACCAATCATCAAATACAATGATTCCTTCTTCGACTGGCTACGACCACAGATGCTGATGGTTGATGATTATTCCTACGTCGGGTTGGACTTCCGAGGAGATTCAGACTTGGCCCTGCCCAAGGGTGCTCAGTGGGGAGATCTTAGTAAGAAGTACACATTTTTACTTTTTAAATGTTTTTGTGAATTTTATCCTATGCAAATGTTTTTATGTTCGTCCAAGGTCTAATTACAAAATTCTTTTTTGATGACACAGACGTAGGGCCTTATCGACCTCCAGGTACATCTCCTATTCAATGACGAGGAGAGGTGGCTTTAGTGCCATGATGGGATGCTGAAGATTATGAAGCAGTGGAACAAAACTTAGAGGGTTTGACAAGAGACATTCCGGACATACCTCTTGGAGAGGTTCCACGACGTTGTCAACGTCATACGGTGGGGGTGTCAGAGTTTGTTGGCTGACTGCTTCGTAGGGTTTCCCGGGTAGTCATGTGTTACCGTGAATGTCATCCATGATGTCACTTTGTAGAAGCTATGAGATTTAGATTTTGAAATTTTGGTCCTCGAACAAAACTTTTTTGTAAAAAACTTTTTGATTGTTATATATACATACGACTTCTACCGGCTTATTTTGTGTTGTGTGATACTTGTGATGTGATTGATTTATAAATGACCCAAATTTCTGTCTAATACATAGTTAGATAATGCATCAGTCAATGTATTTAGACATCTAGGAATATGCTGATACTCAATATAATCAAAATAATGTTCCAAGAGGCGAATTCGCAAATATACCCGTAGCAAAGTAGGACTTCGAATAGCATAGACATTACTTAACTGTAGTACTACGAGCTGCAAATCGAGTCGCACAAACAAGTGACGGATACCAAGTGAGATAACATCAATCAACAATTCAATAACGACGCTATAATCTGCAATATTGTTGGTCACACGACCGAGGCACACACCTCGTAGAGTGATAAGTTTGTTTGTAGGGGCATAAATTGCTCACGCAGCAGAAGCAAGGTTCTAAGTACTATGGCTAGCTCCATCAGCGAAGCCAATGTGGGGTAGCAAAGACTCTGACATATGGAAACCAAACACAATGTAACATAAGGGCAGAGACCAGATAACGAAAAAATCAAACTACAGTAACACACAAGAAGTATGATACAATAAAATACAAGTACTCGTGCACAGGTGATCTTATGCATAATACTTCTTTAAGTACAACCCATTTCTGGGTTCACTCAAAGGGATACCATCGTAATCTACTAACTCGTAAGCTCCTTTCTCCAAAACTCATCTAAATATATAAGGACCTTGCCACATGGCTTCAAATTTTCCAACTCCTAGCATATCTCGATCTTGTTCGTAGAGGAGAACCAGATCTCCTTCGGAGAAAATGCGAGGCTTGACATGTTTGTCGTATTGGGCCTTGACACGTTTCTTCTGGGATTCTATGACTAGGGTAGAATTGTGTCAAGTTTCATCTAATCGCATGAGATACAATAGACGTTCTTCTTCTGCAGAAGTGTTTGGTAGGAGTTCGACGACTAGTTTTAAAGAGGGTATCTCACATTCAATCAGGAGAATGGCTTCTAAACCATAGACTAACCGGAAAGGTGTAAACCTAGTAGTAGACTTAACGGACGTCTGGTAAGCCCACAATGCTGAAAACAACATTGTGTGCCAACTTGTTTTGTGAATCCCTATCATTGGTCGAAGCATGGTTATGAGAACTTTGTTAATTTCTTCGACTTGGCCGTTGGCTTGTGGGTAATAGGGCGTTGAGTTTTCATGGTGAAGACCCAACTTTTCAGTGAGTTCGAACATCATGAAGTTTCTAAAGTGGCTACCGTGATCGGTGACGATAGCCTGAGGAACACCAAAATGAGCTATGATGTGATTGAAAATGAATAATGCTGCGGTCTTTCCAGTATTGTCAAATGTCGGCATCGCCTTGGCCCATTTCGTAAAATAATCTATGGCTACAATAATGTATCCATGCCCCCCGACCGAGTGGGGGTGACATGTCATGAAATCGATACCCCATTTCGCAAAAGGACCAACGGAGACCACAGGGTGAAGAGGAACAGGATGTGATCGTATCTTATGATTATAGGTCTAGCAAGCGTGGCATTTTTGGATGGCGATTATGCAATCGTTAAATAAAGAAGGCCAAAAATACCCTGCTCTTAAGATCTTCTGAGCAGTAGCATACCCAAACATATGACCACCACAGGCTCCAGAATGGAAGTCATTTAAGGCTTTCTCGGCTTCGTCGAATGTGAGGCAGCGTCGAAAAACTGAGTCAATCCCACGGCGATAAAGAGTATCCCCGAGGATAATATATTGACGGGCTTGGTAGTGTATTCGACGCCGGTCAGTACTGGACAAATTGGGCCAGAAAGTCTGGGTTTGTAGATATATGATGATATCACCATACCAAAGATCATCAAAACTAATGAGGAAAAGGGACTCATCTGGTAATGAATCGGCTGCTACATTTTCCGTTTCAGAGTAGGGAAAGTCGCATATCAACTCGGCAAACACGAAGGACTTATTGGACTTAGCTCGTTCAAATTCCAAGTCAAACTCCTGGTTTATCATGATCCATTTGGAGTATTTACCCCCTAGCAATTGATGTGTGAGAATTTGTTGCATAGGGTTGCAGTTAGAAATCACCATAGTCTTGCGAGAGAGGATATAGTGCCAGAAGTGTTGAACTGCTTGGATGGCTGCCAAGGACAGTTTTTTGACATGTAAATACTTGGTTTTGGTAGGCGTTAGACTTCGACTCAAGTAATATATAACATGTTCATCATGAGAATCATCCTCTTGGACGAGAACCATAGCGATGGTGTAATCCGAGGCTACGAGGTAGAGGAAATAATCGCGACTGTAATCGGGGGGGAAGAGAAGCGGAGCACGTGTCAAGGACAGTTTCAAAACTTCGAAGGATTTGTTTGTGATGGTATCCCATACGAACTCAGACCCCTTTTTGAGGAGTCGCGTAAATCCAAGGGTTATCTTGGTGTAGTTTAGGATGAAACGACGAAGAAAGTTTGCTTTCCCTTGTAAACTTTGTAACTGGCGAAGTGTAGAAGGAGGAGGGAGATTGAGAATCGCCTTGACCTTTAAAGGATCTGCCCTGCTCATTTGACGTGAAACAATAAATACTAGAAGTTGGCCGGATTCCACATACAAAACACATTTGTGAGGATTCAAGCATATATGGTAAAACCGACAGCAGATGAAAATGGCTCGGAGGTGGATTGGATGATCGACCCGGTGCATGGAATGAGCAGGTAAGTCATCAAGATATGGCTGCACGATGTGTTTGATATCATGGAAGGAATAATACATAGCGCGTTGAAAAGTTTCGCTAGCGTTCTTTAGACCGAAAGGAAGTTTCCGATAGGCGAAAATGCCCCAAGGACAAATGAAAGCGGTTTTGTGTTGGTCCTCGGGAACAATATTGATTTGATTATATCCGGAGAAACCATCCATTAGAGAGAAGATTTCACTTCCGACACAATCGTCGACAATCTGATCGACGAAGGGGGTAGGAAAGTTGTCTTTAGGACAAGCTTTGTTGATATCCCTATAATCAACGCATACATGGATAGTGCCTTGTTTCTTGTCGATCGAGACAATATTGGAAACCCAGTCAATGAGGGCCACTGGGTAAATAAAGTCAGCTTTGAGAAGTTTCTCGACTTCAAGCTTGATAGCAGCTGCTTTACGTGGGTGAACTGGATGAAGGCGTTGCCAGACAGGTTTAGCGTCTGGGTATGTCTTAATCTCATGTATCACAATGTCAGGGTCGATACCCGACATTTCTTCATAGCTCCAGGCGAAGACGTCACAAAATTCTTTGAAAAGCTATTTGTAGGTGACAATTTCATCAGGGGAACACGAAGCTCCGATATGCACATTTTCGACAATTCCAGGTTTGATGGATATGTCGAGGGGAATAGTGGGTGAGATATTGCTTAATTTCCCTTCGGAAAACACATCATGCGTGGACTTGGGAATGGTTGAAATGACGACAATGGTCGACGGGGTCGATATCCGTTGGTAGCTCTCGATGGTGTGTTGTTCCAGGAAGAGGATGGAACGGTGATGGCCATCATTCCAGGGGGTGTCTTCCATGATAGACATAATCATCTCGTCCATGGGAAAAATGACGCAGAAAGGATCTGGAGATAAATCACCAAGAGAGGGGGTAGATGGGGTTTCCGATTGAATGGCCTGATAGGTGGATTCGACCAGACTTAAAGGCATTTCGTCACCGTAACGAAGATGATCGCCGGGGTCGAGTACCATCCATGGGTCGTGAGACATAGGGGTTCTGTGAATTGAGGAGGAGATCATGTTGATTGAAGTGACAGACGAGTGGGGAACATCGGGTGGTGGAATGGGGAAAGTACCCATTAACGAAGAGTCTTTGAGAAGACCTACACTGACGTTCTCGTAACCTGTTGGGGTTTTGGTGATGAACGGTATGTTGCCAGTACGCATATCTGAGTTAAAGAAGGCTAATTGGTCGACGGTAACTACCTTTCCTTGATGTGGGAAACATACAACACGAAAAAGAGTCGACACAATTGCGTACATGGAATCGATCCAGCTACGACCAAGCAAAAGATTGTAATCGAGAGGAGCATCAAAGACTTCCACTTCGACTTGGACCGTTTTGCTTTCTAGCATGATTGGCAACAAAGGGAGGACACCGTAAGGTTTAAAACCAGAGCCATTGAAGGCTTTGAGTGTGTTATGGGATTCAGTCAAAGAGGGAGAGCTGATGGCTTTCCAGCAGCTAACATACATGACACATGTTGAGGCACCCTCGTCGATAACGGTTCTACAAATGTTTTTGTCGAAGACAATCACTTGTATTTGGAATACGAGTTGAGGGGGTAAACTTGGAATATGGTCTTCCAAGTAAAAAAATATTAAATTCGTGTCCGTCGGGTCGATTCCACCGATAGCTTTCAACAGTGCCTTCCATTGTGTAGGACAACTTTGAAGGACTTTGAGGGCTGACATCACAAAAGGTTCTTGGGCTAGGTCTTCAACAATGTTGTAGTTTTGGGTAGCATGAGCATGAGGATTGAAAGCCAATTTTCAAACGACGCCCTTCAGAGGGGGGTGAAGAATTGTGTCAAGGCTCGGTCATTCGATATGAAGAGGACCGTTGGTAGGTGGAGTCATGGGAGAGGGTTGTACCAATGAAGGAGGTAGATCATCAACCTTCTCTTTAGGGGGGGAATAATCTTTGGCTCGAGTGGTGAGTGCGATGCCATTATTCTTTGAATCACCAGTACACATTAATACATAGGATGTAGTGGAAGGGGAAGGTTGGTCATGAATGACCAATTGGGCCTGTTGTTGAGAGGGTAAGGGTTGGGACAAAACGGCCAGAGTGGGTGGTTTCGGGGCCCCTTGAAGGAACTTAGTAACCTCGGCGTGTCGTGGACAATCCTTCATGTAGTGATCATCACCACAATTAAGACAAGGGTATCGAGGTTTGTGCTTATCTCGATCGTCAACAGGTGGGGTTTTGGTTCTCTCTGATTGAGAAGTATTTTTGTCCTCCTTATTCTTACCCTTTCCCTTTCTAGATTTGTTTTTACTGACTGGGGTACATTGAACCACATTTACCTCAGAAGTCTTGCCAGTGGGAGGGGTAGGAGACGAAGAATTTTGAACATTAGAAGAAGCGGGTTTGGGGTTGTTGCTCGAGGTGGAATGTGGTTGGGCATGGAAAGTGCCAATCACACCGTCAGCTGCATGAGAAGCAGCTGGGGTAGTTGAAGTGGCGGAAGTGGAAGGACGAGGTGCATCAAGGAGAAAGTCGTAAAGAGTACCCGTTTGTGAGTAAATGAGGTCAAGGTATTGAGCATGACTTATGGCCTGTTCTTCCATGAAAAATCCACCCATGGCGATGTCACGACTGATGTCATTCACAAATGATTTTGTGAACCACTCTGCCAACAACTAATCGGGAAGTTTGAGTTTGATGAGACGTCATCTCCATCGCCACTCATGAATGTGATCGGATATATGAGTGGCTTTGTTTTGTTTGAAAGAACTCAAAATCTCGGTCCCCGTTTCATAACAGATTGGTAACTGGTAGTGGGTGAGGAAAGCCATAGCTAGGGTGTTGAAGTCGGCAAAGAAACCTCGTGGTAATTCGATATACCACTTCGCGGCAGAACCTGTCAGAGTTCTTTGAAAAATACATAATCGAATAGAGTCATCCATCAGGGAGTTGGATGAGCACCAGAGGTGAAAAGTCATGACGTGATTGTTCGGGTCCTCTCCCACTTTGCCATCAAATTTAGGTATGTCAGATGGTAGCTTGGTTGGTATAGCGGGCTATTGGGGAGAGTGACAGATTGGATCATTTAAAATCCTCGACAGATCCGGGAGGTCCAAAGTGGCCAAGAAGGGTAACTGTCTATTCACATGCGGGTACTGGTGGCTTTGGGGAGGGAGTCCCGTCAAAAAACCAGTGGGACCATAAGAAGTCTGCATATAATGCGAAGACCCAGGCAGATTTGGTGGTTGTTGTGGAGGAAAGTAGCTCATGGGATTGTATCCTTGAACTGAGACATGAGTTTGAGCATTCGAGCCCCAAATAGGATTGGATGTACCTGGATATGGTTGGCCTATATTAGGGGGTATAACGGATGTAGTTGGAAGCTGTTTCCCCCAGTCGATTGAGGATTATGTTGTATCAGATGATTCCAATATTGGGCCAAGGATGGAGGTATGTTTTGTCCATAAGGTGGGGTCGGTGGGGGTTGTCCTCCAATTGGGGGTTGAGTTCCAATTGGGGGTTGTGTTTCAATTGGGATTTGTGTTCCAATAGGAATTTGCCCGATAAGGGGGGGTTGAGTCAAACCTCCTTGGTGAAATTGTCCACCAATAGGAATCTGGTAATTTGGTGTGAACGATGGAATGGTGCCACTAGGATTAGTGCCGCTGATAGAGGATTGAAAAGGTCCTCCGAAAGGGGGTTGAGGAAGTGTCAGAATGAAGCAGGGAGGAGAGTGCCTAGAAGAAGAGGGTCCACCGGGAGTTCCGTATGGGGTTGGTGTAGGAGTGGGAATAGAAGCATTCAACGCACGGTATTTGGGTGGAAGCGTCGGGGTGACACTGGGCGAGAGCGGTGTGCTAATGGGGGCTTGACTGGACGTTGTAATCCTGGTGTGAATACTCGTAGTATCTGTGTAATGGACCATTTCTAAAGGGATGACCAAGATGTGGTCAGCTTGCAGAGCTTCTGTACCAGGAAAATAATAAGCAGTAGTGAAAGGTACTGTGTCTGGGTCAGAGGTTTCGGGGAACACGGGTGAGACGGTGATTTCAATGCCTACTCCTGAACCAAAGAGATCCCGTCTAAAAATGCCAGTAGACCAAAAAGGATCTTGGCCCTCAGGTCCTGGAAAGGGTCCAGTCGATGATCCTGAAGACACAACAACTAAGTCTCCAGAAGAATTCACTCGCATAATACGTTTCTCAGAATCGGGGTGAATTCGAAAGTCCTCTTGAGAATTGGTGATTCGGAAATGTTCTAGAGAGTTAGTTCTTTCCACTTATGGAGTGGTGACGTCTTGGATTTCACTCTGTTGAGGAGATCCCTCTGGTGAGCTTGTAGGCAGGGGTTGAGAACCTTCCAGATTTTCTGGAGGTAAGCCCTGCATTCTACGTGAATGATGTGGAGGGTCTATTGTGAACGAGTTATAAACTTACGAAGAAAATCATGTGGTCAACTTGGGTAAACAAACAACATGCGCTAGTAAAAAATCTAAGAAACAACACCAAGCAAAAAAGACCTTCTAATTCCGAAGTCACTAGTTGGTGATGAAATCCAACGTCGCAACAACGAGACAAGAAGGGGCGGGGCTAGGGTGGAAAAGTTACGTTGATGACCTTTTTAATGGACTTACACCCTGGTGCAAGATCCCACACATAATTGTGGGTATACCCTCCAAGGAGCCCGAGTGAGTTTGGCCAACGTCGATTCCAGGTACCGTGAAGACTTTCCCCTTCACAGTCACCTTGTGTAATACCCTAAAAATATAGGCCACTAAGGTTACCACCGACAACAATAAAGCCTGGGGGGACAGTCGACAATCCGATCCACACGCAAGGGTAGGGTATCTAGCCCAAAATCAAATCGAGAGGCTTCCACTCATCATTGTGGGTATACCTCTAAGTGACCCCCGTAATATGTGCAATCTCTACACTGATATCAACAAAGCAGGGTGAGTAACTTTGTCAATATCAATGCGACCTCGGGTTTGACCCTTGTGTGAGAAGGGCTTCCCAGTACAAAACATTGTAAATGGAATTTGACACTCCTTAACACAAGATGCTATTGTGTGTTATCGGACAAATCGGTAGGTGCAGACACTAACAGATATCCCTAGATCCACCTGGATCTAGAACAAAACAGGAAAGGACACGACTCTTTCCCTAAGTTACGACCATTGAATTAGCTAGTAAGGAGGAACAAGTAACATACCTTTGTATCGCTTCCTTGGGTCTCTGTTGCTCCTGCTTCGCTTCGGTGCTCTCGTGAGGTCAAGACCAAGACAACACAAACCAACCAAAGTGAAGATAGCAAAATGTATTCAATCGTCAACTTATGTGTATGATCAAGGAATTACACAATAAAGTAAAGATGACTTTATGGGAAAGGGATATATCACTGTATCATATTAATCGAAAGAATAGGATAAAACCTAATTGCCTTGATGTCGCAAGCTTCCTTTCGGTGACTCTTGGTTCCAACACACACACTTGCTCTGTCCTTGCATGAAGAAGATCCAATTCCTCTTGATAGACCTACTAGAGTCTCCAAGTTTCTGTTCAAGCTAGGTTCTTCACACAATTCCTTCACCAATTCTCCAATTAATCTTGCTTAACCTTTTCCATGAGAATCCTTTCAA
>ML811068.1:236230-247839 GCA_009831015.1 Picea engelmannii
CTCCCAAAGGGGGTGGTTCCCAACTCAATCTCTCTAGAAAAAACATGGAAGTGGAGTTTGGAAAAATATCTATGATCTGTAAACTACCATGGATATCCACTAGAATAGTTTGTCACAATAGATCTTGTATTATACTGGAATATTTTATTAATGTAGGTTTATTTCCTTAGATATCAGATTTATTGTCACTAGCTTTTTGCTTAGATTATGAAAAAAATTGAATATGGGAATGGAATAACAAGCAAAAAAAAACACCATCCACACAAATAATACAATATGTATCCTGGGAAACCTAATACATGGGAAACCCCAACTAGAAAGTGAATCCTATGCTTTGTTATGTTTTCTTCAGTTATGGAAAAAAAGTACAAAGAAAGGGGCACTCACTATGGAGTTGCCTTTGACATTGTGGCATGAACAGTTGCTACAAAATATCCTACCTTCTCTATGATGCTCTCAAAATACTAATCCTAGATTATTTTCTTAACTATGGAACAAAACAATGCTAACGAATGGAACCCCCTCTCTAACTAGTGGCTCAATATTTATTGTAGCCTGCGAGTCGTCTAGGGTTAGGGTTTTTGCACCCTCAACCCTCAATTAGTGAATAGGTTTTGGGCCTTCTAGAATATATTTTGAAGTCCACACATGGATAGCCCCACATGTGTTAGTAATGGGGGGATGACTTGGCATCCACTCTTACCATGGTGGTCATCAAGGTAGGTCATCTTACACGAGGCATAACTTTTGCATACGAACTTCGATTGATGTGATTTTCAAATCATTGGAAAGTTCTTAGTGTGTAGAACAATATTGAGGTAATATGAGTTTTGACCCCAAAAAATTTCGTTTGATGCCTCAAAATGGATCTGGAAGGGTCCAGACTCCAAATATCCAAACTAGGATTTTTCCACTAAAATGGGCCTTGCAAGCCAATTCCTCCAAATTTTCCACCCATAAAGTACCAATATAGATGACAAATTATATAATGATCCAACATGGATCACACCTCTCCATTTTTGGATTCCTTTTCCCCCCAAAATACTTTATTTAATGAGGTGAGGAAATGTTTCCTCTACCTTCTCTCTGGATTACCATTTTGCCTTGCCCAAAAGTTGTCCTTTCAACCAAATCTATGAAAGGTCATTCTACCCCTATCTAGTTGTTACACATTACTTTTGTCACCCCTATGACCATTAATGATGTACACCTATCCTTTGTCTTTAGAAGGATCAATTGCCTTAATCCCGAAAGAAGAATGAAGATGAGCTTTCCGAGAGATATGAAATTATCTTTTCCTTCGTAAAAAACCTTGTAAAGAAGGATCATCGCACCTTGCTTAGTGTTAAGGTGTGACGATCTAGGATCGACGCAGGTTGCACCACAGTGGCTCACGACATTGTCATAATTTGCTAAGTGTTAAGGGTGCGAGGATCGCCCATATGAAGAAAAAGAGAAGCTTCTCGACGCTTCTAGAATATAATCTTTGAGGGTGAGGTGGCGTACGATCGGTTTGGATCTTAGTTGCATCCCTAATCTCATGGTATCATCCTAACCTCCTCACCCTATCCTTTTAAGCTTATAAAAGGAGGGGAGTTCTCATGGGAAAGTTATCTTTTTTGGGTGAGCTTTTGGAATAACGTTTGGATTAGCTTCAACTATAGCTAATTCATATGTAGTGTTTGGGCCTATGTTGTCTTTGAGCTTCACTTTGTAAAGCTGAGATCATAAGTAGCTGTTAGATCTACAGCCTTAGAATCCATGGAGCAGAAGTGTGTGGGAAGCAAGGAACTGTTGGAAGGGACCCTACAACATCAAGACATCGGTTGTATTCTCCTTTTCATATTTCTAACACAGTAATATATTTCTTTCCCATAAAATTGTTCTTATTTTATTGTATGACTCCTTGATCACATACATAGGTTTTGTTAAGTGTACATTGTTGCTTTCACTTCATTGGCTTATGTATTTTTACAAGTTCAACATCCCACAAGCCTTGAAACAGAGCGAGGATGACACTAGCGAGGACAAACGACATTTAAAAGGTATGCCATTTATCTCTTGTTAGTTAGTATGCTTGAAAATTAAAAGTTAGGGGAAGTTTTATATTATGTCTTGTTTTGTTCTAGTTTCGGGGTGAAACTAGGGAGATCCGTTTGTGTCCACACTTACCGTTTTGTCCTAAAACACTAATAGTTCTAGAATTCTTCTACAAAATTGTATATTTTTCCAACTCTGTCTAAACTTCTAGTGCTAAGTCCTCTAATATAGGTGTAATGACCCCCCACTGAACTGAGGATCATTATTATGCGGAAAACACATAAACACAAAATTTTCTCTGCTAACTATTCTCTTGTAGCTTACGAGCTACGAATTACATACATATTTAACTATTGTTGAATATCATAATTAAATGCATCTACATCATGTTTAAAACAAAATGATTTTTTTTGAATAACTCAACACAACAACATATAAATATTTCTCGAACAAAAATTGATTGCATAACCCCTAAGCTCATAAATATAACACATAAAATAGATTAAACACTTATCTTTTAAATCAATTGTGCAATCAGTAGCTTGGGATGAAAATTCCACCCAATCATAGACTTGTTGTTCCAAATATCAATGGCAAGTCACCCCCGAGCTAGGGCTAGCAATCCACAAAAGAGGGTGGTCTCTCACTGTCCACTCACAACTCAAAAAATCCCACAACCCACTGGTATTCTCCCACAACTATCCTGATTTTTCCACCATCTCTCTTCCTCTCACCTTTCCCAACCTAAGGAATGTACCCCTTCACTGCTCTCAATCCATCAAGCATCCCATTATTTTATCAAGGTCTCTCTTACATAGGTAACCATGAATCTCTCTACTGGAAAACTCAAGGGAGCTCATTGTTAGGAAAACTACGTGGAAAACAACAACAATCTTTTGCTGTTATAGTGCAACTCACATGGGAGTTCACTCTTCAGGCATGATAACCTGGTTCTTCAGTATTCTACTCCAAATAAATTCCAAAAAAGCTCCACCATGCTCTATAATTTTCCCTCCATGGTTGATCCATCTCCAAGCTCTTCTTCCCTGTTCTCTGCTTGTTGTTCATGCAAAAACATTGATTGTCTAAAATTGTTGTAACTGCCCATACAAATTTCCGCTCTTTGGCTTACTTTCTTGACTTACACACTTCCCCAAACTGATTTTACTCAACCTCTATGCTCCTAATAACTATGGGATGTGACTTCTCACACCCACCCTCTTACATGTATTCAATGATTGACTCTGGGAACACTCAATTAGAAAATTAGAAGGTTCATATACCAATAGAAAGTTTAGGAAGTGGGTTGAATTAATAGACATGGGCAATTACCCCTTCAACCCCTCTCTTAGAAATTCTCTTAGACTTTCCTACACATTTCCCTCTCTTGTGGATTAATCAACCCCCATCTCTGTCTATGTCCCCTAGTAGCTGCCATCACATTTTATTATTAAAATTCAAAAATACAATTCACATATTACATCACTTGGTCATAGCCACACAATATATCTACATTAAACATTAATTAAAATGGGGATTATAGTGGGAATTTTACATTACCCCTCCCCTAAAATTTTCCGTCGTCCTTGGTGCACACTATGCTAATATACATGCACAAATTTACATCATAGTGCTAAGAAATAAAAATTCTGCAATTTCACAACTCCAACAATAGTTCCAACCAAAATCTCTTATTCCTCTCAACCCACTGACCCAAGGAATGTACCCCCTTCACTACTCTCGGTCCATCGGGTTGTACCATTCTTTTATTAGGGCCCCTTTATAGGTTGGCTAGGATTTTGAGACATGGTTCCAGAACTCTAGCTGCTAAAAATGGAGTCTTGCATTATTGTATTCTATTTTCTTGAAAATTGTCAAAAATTTGTGGGTATATCTCCCTAATGTTTTCTTTGTGCTCCCATGTGGCATCTTTAGGAACATAGTAGGTCCATTGAACCTTTACCAACGCTATGGATTTGTTCTCAATAACTTTGAATTTCCGGTCCAAGATGCGTATTGGTTCCACTTGGAAATCCCCTTCATCTTTCACCTGGATCACAGTCCAATAAATTATGTGGTTAGGGTCAGACACATATTTCTTTAATAATGACACATGGAATACATTATGCACTCTCGTGGATGTAGTAAATACTAGCATGTATGAAACTGGCCTTATCTTTTCTAGGATTTCAAAAGGTTCACAATATCTTGCTGCCAACTTTGGGCAACTTCCTAATCTTAACAAGCTTCTTTTCTCTTTCACTTTCAAAAACGCATCTTCGCCCACTTTAAAATCTCTAAAAAATCTATTCTTGTTTGCATAATTTTTCTGCTTGTCCTGGGTATCTTTTAAATTCTGCTTAATATTTGCCATCTACTCTCCCATTTCCTTCAACAAATCTAGCCCAATAACTGCTATGTCTATTGGATTATCCCAACTCATTGGTGTGTTGCACTTCTTTCCATACAATGCTTCAAATGTGATCATTTTTAATGAGGCATGATACCCATTATTGTAAGCAAATTCCACTAAGTGGATATAATCCTACCACTTTTATGGTTGGTCCATTACATACATTCCGAGCATGTCCTCAATTATTCTGTTAGTCCTCTCTATTTTCCCATCTGACCCTGGGTGATATGATGTATTGAGATTTATATTTGTCCCAAAACCTTTGAACAAACCCTTCCAAAAATTGGAAGTAAACTTTGGATCTCTATCTGAAACAATTGTCTTGGGCACTCCATGTAGCCCAACAACTTCCTTCATGTAGATTTCTGCAATATTTGATGCCTTGTGTGTAGTCTTCGCAAGAATAAAATGTGCAGCCTTAATCAATTTATCCACCACCACCATGATGGAATCATGTTGCTTCATTGTTATGGGAAACTTAATAATAAAATTAACCGTGACTACCTCCCATTTCCATTCTAGAATGGGCAATGGCTATAATATCCCAGCTGGATGTCTATGTTCTATATTTACCTTCTGGCACTCTAGACATTTGGCTATGTAGTTAGCCACTTCTTTATTCATTCATGGCCAAAAGTATTGGATTCTTACAACTACATTTGTTTTTCGATATCCTGGGTGCCCAACATATGGCACATTGTGCATTTCTCTCAACATTGTATTTTTTAGCTCACTGGAATTTGACACATATACTTTGCCTTTGTACATGAGAATTCCATCTTATTTTAGCTCAAAGTCTTTAAATTTATGTTGCAAATCTCCTTGCTGTAATGCTTCTTTTAATTTAAAATAATGTTGATTTGAATTTTCTACTATAATAATTTTATCTTTTAGATTAATCATGTACATCCTAATGTCTGCAATATGCATCTTACATGATCTCTTACTGAGTGCATCAACCACTTGATTCTCTTTTCCCTTGATGTGCTTAATTTCAAATTCATATTCACTAATAAATTATAACCATCTCGTTTGTATGGCATTTAATGTGGGTTGTCCAAACAAATGTTTCAAGCCACAATGGTTTGTCCTTAGCTCGAATTTCCTACCCATAAGGTAATGTCTCCACATTTTTAATGTATGAATAATGGATGTTAATTCTAGATCATGGGTATCATAATTCCTTTCTTGCTCTTTTAATTTTTTGGACTCGTAGCATAACACATGATCCTTTTGTGTGAGAAATCCACCGAGCCCTTCCTTGCACGTATCAGTGCACACACCAAAATATTTGTTCAGATTTGCAGTCTTCAATATTGACACACTTGGCAATATGTCTTTCAGCTACTGAAATCTATTTTCACACTTGGAATTCCATTCAAATTTCATTCCTTTCTTTTGTAAAAAAGTAATGGGGCTTTCAATTTTTGAAAAACCTTTTATGAACCTTCGGTAATACCCTGCAAGACCCATGAATGAACTAACCTATATAACACTTCTTAGTGCTAGCCATCCTCTAATGGCCTCTATCTTCTCGGGGTCCACTACTATCCCATCTATTGAAATATATGCCCCAAGTAGTGAATCTTCTTTTGATAAAAGATGCACTTACTTAGCTTGGCATACAACTTGTGTTCTCTTAAAACTTGTAGCATCATTCTTAAATGTTGCTCATGTTCCTCCTCATATATCATATAGGAACACAATTACAAACTTGTCCACGTATTCACTTAACACTCCATTCATTAGGCACATAAAAACTACCAGTGCATTTGATAGCCCGAATGGCACTACCATGAATTCATAATGCCCATATCTTGTTATAAATGTTGTCTTGCTGATATCTTCTTCCTTGATCATCACTTGATGATAGCCTGATCTCAAGTCAATCATGGAAAATTCTTGCACCTTTCAGTTGATCAAATAAATCATCAATCCTTGGAAAATGATATTTGTTCTTTATGACAACCTTATTTAGTTGTCTGAAATCAATACACAACCTCAAGGTTCCATGTTTCTTCTTTACAAACAACACTGGGGATACCCAAGGTGACACACTTGGACATATATACACCTTCTTTAATGACTCTTCAATTTGCATCTGTAACTAATCCAACTCTGGTGTGCCCATTCTGTATGGTGTCTTGGACATTGGGGCAACTCTTGGCACCAAATCAATAGAGAAATAAATGTCTCTATTTGGAGGTAGTCCTGGGATTTTCCCAAAAATATATTCAAAATCCATTAAGACTAGATGGTATTCAACACTTGCCACTTTATCTTTGGATTCCTCTTCCATACGGGCTGCAAAAATTTGGCATCCCTTCTTGAAACTCTTTTTCAAATGCACAACTAAAATCTCTCTAATAACTACAACTCTTGGAATGCCTTAAACCTTTCCTTGCTTCCCTTCTTCATCAAGACACATGATTGTCTTGTTGTAATAGTCTAGGATGACATGGTGTTTTTCCAACCAATCCATCCCAATTAGATAATCATATGAACTGAATGGTATGATGTTCACATCTACCTTTGTGCTAAGTCCATTCATGTATATTGGATAATCCTTAACTAGATCATCGATTTTCATCTTAGCCCCTATGCCTAACTAAACTAACCAAGATTTCTTATGCTTACTCCTTTGCAAGTGAAATCTTTCAAAAATGTTGGAGATTATGTAACTATGTCTAGCTCTAGAATCAAATAAAATTGCTATGGGTTGGTTACAATCTCACCTTCCACTTCAATCATGGGGGATTGATATGCTGCTTGCTTGTTGTCCAAGGATGCATAAATCCTTGGCATGTTTCCTCCCATGTCTTCAACTATTTCAACCTCCTGAATGTTGTGGATAGTCCCCATTATTTCTCCTTGTTGAGGGAAATCCCTATATAAGTGATTTCCCTCACATCCCCAACATTGTATAGGCTATTTACTTGGGTTTTTTCCAAATGAATAGGCAGTCTTGTGCTCATTTTGGGTTGAATAACCTTGCTGATTTGCTTGGGAGTTGTTCTTGAAAAAGGGTGGCTTAAAAAATTTCTTCCTTTGATCCTTTTTACCCTTCATCTTGCCATTCCAAGATTTTTGGAAAACCTACCTTCCTTTTCTTTTCTCTCCTTATGTCCTCCTCCAAAGTCCCGAGCTTATCATATTGTATCTTGTCATTGTAGAAGCAGGGTAACCCACTTTGAAACGTTTGGATTTTGACCTTCTCATCCTTTATGAAGTCCACACACTTCAACAATTCAAACAATCTCTTCTCATATTCATCCATTTTCATGCTTCCCATCTTGAGTTCAAAGAAATCCTTCATTTTTCTTTCACGGTAATGATTGGACAAATATTTCTCTTGTAAATATCCTTTGAACTTCCTCGAGGATATCCTTTTCTTAACAAGGTGTTTGGCTTGATTAAGCTAATCCCACCACATGGTCGTCTTTCCTTGCAAGTGTTAGGTTGAAATTATAGCTTCTACCCTTGAGGGGTAATCATGCAACTAGAAATATGTCTTCATTTCCAATAGCCAGGCCTCAACCTCTTCTCCTTTTCTATGATCACCCTTGAAAGTTGGTGGCTTAATTTTCTTAATTTCACCTTGTAAGATGTCTTCCTCAGGCCTTCTTCTCCGCCTCCAAACAAGAGACACACTTAGGTTTCTCCCTATCTATGAACTTGCATGATCTCTCCTAGTAGATTGCTCTATGGAATGATGGCGCCTTCTCATGCTTCTTGATTGGTTATCATTCCCATGATCATCCCTTCTACTATGGGATATGGATGAGGTCATTTGTATAACATTGGTTGCTTTCTTTGTGCCAAAGTATTTGTTGGATTTCCTATGCAACATATTCAGACTCCGAAGTATCTCTTCCCAAGCATTTATAATTGATCTGAAAATAGAAGGCTGACTTGTTATTCTATGCAAGCACCCTCTACTTCATTAAAATAAACTTTACAGGACCTTGATTCATGTGTTAAAATATGCAAGATAAACTTATGTGTTAAGTTCATGTATCTTCTTGTAAATGCTTATGTGTAAGGAAATGTTCTTTTAGATGGTTAAATATGTACTTGTAATAAATACACAACAACACAACTTGCAGCAAATAAACCATCAAACTCAGAATGATCACAACATGATAAAGGAGTTCACCCCCCTACGGGCTACATCTCCTTGAGCCTCCATCAATGGACTTGGATCTCTGGGATTGATTAGTCAAAAGTTATTTTACAATATTCTGCTCAACTCCAATGGAAAAATAGACTGTACCATTGAGATCAGAACACATAAAAACCCCAAAAATGACTAATAGAACTCTGAAAACGGATCATGGCTCATCCGGGCATGGTCTCTTCTACATGTGGCCATAAGCTTCCCTAAGCTTATCTTTGGAAAAAACACCTATAAAATTCCTCAACAGCCTCTGAAACCTATCCCAATGTGTTCAGAGCATAACAATTAGCCAAAAATGATTATTCAATCACAAAAAACAAACATAGGCTCACCAACACATGTCCTCCATCAATGAGGGCTTCAAACTCCCTAGAGCTTCCTAAAACTTCAATGGTGAAAAAACTGCATAAGAAGTCTTCAAATGGCCTTGATAATAGTTCCAATGGATTCATGACATCCAAAAACCCCTAGCCGGGCTTTTACATCACCTCAATCGACCAAGAAATGAGGAAGATAGGCCTCCTGCCATTTTCCTCCTTCAAGCTTTCTGAAATTGGCTCTACAAAACACACCCTTCTGTAGTGAACCTGGCACACACGCTCATTTAAGCGCAAAAACCTGGCACCGGGTGAAAACGTGCCAACGGTGCAAACTGTAGAACGGTTAGGGCACCTCCAGCGCCTAACCGCCTAGCACCTAGGCATATGGCTCATAAAACCGTGCTCTATGGTGAAAAGTGGTTAACGGTTACAACGGGTGTAACCCCCCGCGCTCCGGTCGTGGGAATATGGAATGGCATAAAAACCGTGGCTTAATATAATTCCTACGTGCACATGGAAAAGGGTCATATGGCATAAACCATATAACCGTGGCTCATAACATAAACATAACCCACGCGCCAACTCGCGCGCATACATACATATGCAATGGTCATATGCGAATCAAATGACCGTGGGCCTTAAATATTCCAATTACCCTGCGCGCCTTCCCGGAGGATAGAGTCATATGTTCTGACGTATTAAACCGTGGGTTGGGGCTTAAGCCCCGGCCCGACCCCCCGCCATGCAATACATAGTTTGATTTCAAATAAATTAAAACCCGTATACATTACAAGAAACAAGCGGTGGTCCGTTGGTCAGACAACATTTGCGAAGGTGCTAGGTGGTGGGGGAGGTCACCGGTTCGAATCCGGTCCACTACCAAAATTTTGAACAACCCAATAGCCAATAAAGGGGTGCCACGTGGCAGCCCATGACTGGGCCACGTGGCACCTTACCATTCACCGAAAATGATGCCACGTGCCACAACAACATTCGCCCAATTGTCAGCTAATCACAAACCTCCACGTCAGCAAGTTCCATGTCACCGTACAGTCACCACGTTATCATGTACGGACTCTGCCACGTCAGCCTGTACGGACTGGTACAGTCAACATGATTTTTTTACCTGTTTGACTTGACGAATAGATCACTATATCTCTCGCTCCCGACGTCCATTTGAGACGAAACAAGTTGCATTGGGTTCGCAACAACGAGGCCTACGCTCTCGTCCGGTTTGAAGCGATTATGAGAACGTTGATTTTTGGGCTAAAATTTGACCCCTGGTCCAGATTTTGATCACACCTTCCCACTGAAAGGATTTTGGACCCACAAAAGCTTATGATTATCTGTTTGCTTTCAAGTTATATCAAAATATTTTCAACAATCACCTGAATACTTTGACATGTTGTGCACTGCAACTAGCTATGTCCCTCAACCACTGTTCTCTGGCTGCTGCTGACCCACTGCTCTCTCTGTGCTTGGAAGAATGCCAACCTTCCCACTGAGAATCAAGTCCTTCTTTCAAACTCTTTGGCGTCAATACAATCAACTCTCCAATGGCTGCAAAAACTATCCTGCGACATCTTGTCACAAGCCAAGAAAAACATCAATCTTGAAAACAAATCATACAAGACTGAAAAATGATGCCAACAAAGTCTTTTGCCCTTCAAACAAACTGTCGCATCTCGAACTTTATCAAAGCACATGGCGTTTTCAAAATCAAATTTCAAGTCAATAAACACCATCGACTAAACACAAGTCGAACAACATGATCGACACAACATAGTCGTCAGAAAATCATCAACACCAGTCAAGACTCATTTGAAACATATCGACCTTCAAAAATGACAAGTCGACAAACATGATACATAATCATGTAACAAACATGAGTCATTCATGATGAACCATCACCAGGTTCTCTACTTACACATACAAAAAAAAAAATGCATGTGCATGACTCTTCAACTCTCCTTCCAGTACAAACATAAGTACATAACCCAAAACATGTGGGTACATAAGAGCTGAACATGAAAAAGATACATCGCTGTAACAAGTGAACATCATATCCATCTTTTACATCCTCCTGGAGAATTTATGCAACAACAAAAATGCCTTCAAAATGAATTGCATTCACATGCAACTTGCATCATGCAAGTTGTGATAAACTGCTGCAACTTCTCATGCTTCCCATAAATGCACACATAACGCTGAAAAGTGCATTTACAACAGAAAATGCAAGCTTTACTTGCTCAAGAAATCCAACCATTTCTTACCAAGCCAACTCAACGGTGACTTTTTCTGCTGAACATCGTCCTCTTGTGAATCATCTGGAATCACATCGATGATGGAATCTCCTCTTCCATTCTTGCCAAACTCTTTATCCAACTGCTTCTTAGGCTGTGGATGAGTGGTTGGATGCAATGTCCAACATTGGTCAATAAGATGACCCCGCTTCTGACAATGAGTGCAAATCTTTTGCATCCTCGTTTCACGCTATCTTTGCTTATAAAGTTTCTTGAAATTGGCCAATCTTTTCCAACACTTTGAAACATGATGGTTATATAAACCACAATATGTACATGGATCCTTTCTTCCATTTTTATATACAAATTTATCATGCTTAACATAATCAAAAGCAACTGAATGATAAGTGGAATTA
>ML811068.1:249597-266337 GCA_009831015.1 Picea engelmannii
CATAAGCTTCCCTGAGCTTCTCTTTGGAAAAAACACCTGTAAAAGTCCTCAACAGCCTCTGAAACCTATCCCAATGTGTTCAGAGCATAACAATTAGCCAAAAATGATTATTCAATCATAGAAAACAAACATAGGCTCACCAACACATGTCCTCCATCAATGAGGGCTTCAAACTCCCTTGAGATTCCTGAAACTTCAATGGTGAAAAACCTGCATAAGAAGTCTTCAAATGGCCTTGATAACAATTCCAATGGATTCAGGACGTCCAAAAACCCCTAACTGGGCTTTTATGACACCTCAATCGACCAAGAAATGAGGAAGATAGGCCTCCTGCCATTTTCCTCCTTCAAGATTTCTGAAATTGGCTCTACAAAACACACCCTTCTGTAGTGAACCTGGCACACACGCTCATTTAAGTGCAAAAACCTGGCACCGGGCACAACCACGCCAACGGTGCAAACTGTAGAATGGTTAGGGCGCCTCCAGCCCCTAACCGCCTAGCACCTGGGCATATGGCTCATAAAACCGTGCTCTATGGTGAAAAGTGGTTAACGGTTACAACGGGTGTAACCCCCCGCGCTCCGGTCATGGGCATATGGAATGGCATAAAAATCGTGGCTTAATATAATTCCCGCGCGCACATGGCAAAGGGTCATATGGCATAAACCATATAACCGTGGCTCATAGCATAAACATAACCCACGCGCAAACTCGCGCGCATACATAGATATGCAATGGTCATATGTGAATCAAATGACCGTGGGCCTTAAATATTCAAATTACCCTGTGCGCCTTCCCGAAGGATAGAGTCATATGTTCCGACGTATAAAACCGTGGCCCCGACCCGACCCCCCGCCATGCAATACATAGTTTGATTTCAAATAAATTAAAACCCATATACATTACAAGAAACAAGCGGTGGTCCGTTGGTCGGACATCATTTACGAAGGTGCTAGGTGGTGGGGGAGGTCACCAGTTCGAATCCGGTCCACTACCAAAATTTTGAACAACCCAATAGCCAATAAAGGGGTGCCACGTGGCAGCCCATGACTGGGCCACGTGGCACCTTACCATTCACCGAAAATGATGCCACATGTCACAACAACATTCGCCCAATTGTCAGCTAATAAAAAACTGCCACGTCAGCAAGTGCCATGTCACCGTACGGTCGCCACATCAGCATGTACGGACTCTACCACGTCAGCTTGTACGGACTGGTACAGTCAACATCATTTTTTTACCTGTTTGACTTGACGAACAGATCGCTATATCTCTCGCTCCCGACGTCCGTTTGAGACAAAACGAGTTGCATTGGGTTCGTAACGACGAGGCCTACGCTCTCATCCGGTTTGAAGTGATTCCGAGAACGTTGATTTTTGGGCTAAAATTTGACCCCTGGTCCAGATTTTGATCAATAATCCTTTCATTGTCTACCCTATAGCTCTATCCTTCTCTATGTAGGCTTCTCATCATTTCATGATCCTACCCGTCTCTCCTTCCATTAGAATCTATCTCAGCATTTCCCATGATAACATGCAGACCTATGATCTCCTCCTCATGGCTATAATATCCTTGGGTATCTTCCATAACTCCATTCCTCATATAAGAACTATTTTTTTTTTCATGTACCTCTAATTCTGCAAGAAATGTGCATGTAATAATTATTGTTAGAACATGCATAGTGTTAAACATTTCATTAATTAGAATATAGGTTATTATTCATCTCAACTCATGAAGAAGACATTGAACTAAGTCAAAATTTGATTCCTTAGACACATTTCTCTCTGAAATATCTCTCCATCATATATATTCATGCCTCATTTTCTAAGTTCTGAATGAAAAGTTACAACATTCACAAGCTATGATTTCCACTCATTGTTCTGTTTTTAGTGCTGCAAAAATTACTTGATGATTTTTATCAAAAATTTAGTGCCCAATTCTAAATTTTGGGTGGATATATGTCTTCTCCTCCTCAATACATTTCTAGTGACTATTTGTTTTCTCAAATCTGGGCTTTGGGATGAAAGTTATGGTCCAAAGGAGTTTAGAATATTTTCCCATTTTATCCTTGTATGCTACAGGTGACTTCTTTCTCTTCCTACACATTTTTACATACCCAGATTCCAAATCTGGTTCCATGTTTGACTTCTATGGTTCATAATATTTCCACAGACTTCTCCTATGCCTAAAATGGAATTTTGATCAAGGATTTATGCCCTCTGGAAGTAAATTGGTGCCGTAATTTTACCTTAACTGTTTCATGCGTAACTTTCTCATATGAGATTTTTTTTGCACATGGAGTAGCTTGTTGGAAATCTCTCTCTGAGTTCTTTTATTTAAGTTGCATGTACATCTTGCTTTAGTAAAAAAAAGATTTCTTAAAAATGTCGTTTAGGGCCTCAAAATCGCCCCAGAAGTCTAAGACCTTCAAAAATATGAAAATTTCATAGAAAATTGGCTATTTTATTGTTATAACAACCCTTTTATCTAAGTCATTGATCTCGATATCGGAATAAATTTGGACAATTGATCCAAGATCCATCAATGATCAACGATTTCCTTTTGTAAACCAAGTTTGTTCATCGGTTTCCCTGAATCCTGATCATCAATCACCGACCATCGACTGTTTCTCTTAGCAAACCAATATTGCCCACAAATATCGCTGAACCCCGATCATCGATAGTTGACCATCGAAAAATTCCCTTTACGGCCAACTTGTTTGCAAATTCCTCCAAACCACGACCATCTCTTGTATGACATGGAAACTAAGCTGACATGACATGACACATGAACAATGATGTGGCATGACACGTGGAGACTGACATGGCACTCTGGCTGACGTAACATGACACATGGATGCTGACATGGAAATACACATAACCATATTCTTTCCTTCATCGATGATTGAAAACTTCTCTTGGATGAATTGAATTCCTCACCAATTCTATCGACCCTCCACCATTGACGCTTTCCCTTAGTCAATCGAAACACTTTTTTGATTTTGCCGAACACTGATTATCGGTCATCGGTGATCAGAGATTTCCTTTGGCAAGACCAAACTCTTTTCCAAACTCATCGATCCGATCATCGACCATCAGTGAATCATTTTGGTGACCTTCAACTCTTAGAAAATTTTGACCAATTCCAAGATGAATCTAGGCCATCAATCTCCCATTCAAAATGATCTCAACCATTGATCCATCAAACTTCACCCAACTCTACTGACGAGTCTCGACCATTGATTTGCTCTATTTTCCAAGCTACGAAAGCAAATCATGATCGTCAATTGGCTCCAATTGACAAAATCCAAAAAACTATTAAGTTCTTAATTCAACTCATGATGAATATGGGTCGTTGATCTCAAAATCAAATGTGATATTGGCGATCGATTCATCAAACTCTCCTAACTCTTTTGACTACCATTAGAACATGAATTTTCGACCTTCCATGTCTAATTTTACTCTACAATCCTATTGAATGATTCCATTAAACCTTTCTTTGATGGATATGAGGTAAATCTACCCTAAATACTCTTACGAATTTGGGGATTGCTCTCTAATTTTTCACGATTTTCCCCCAAATTTGTCACAGATCGAAATATTTGAGATAATTTTTTTACCAAATTCACACTATTTCTTGGCCCACATAAGTCAAATGTTGAACCAAAAGCTCTGATACCATAATGTAATGACCCTCAACTGAACTAAGGATCATTACTACATGGAAAACACATAAAAACAATTCTTTCTCTGCTAACTAATTTCCTATAGCTCACCATTTATGAATTACACACAAATTTAACTACTGTATGATATCATAATTAAATGCATCTACAACATGCTTAAAATGACATGAACATAGTTTAAATAACTCAACACATATAAATTGTTCTCAAACATAGAGTGACTACACAACCACTAAGCTCATAAATATAACACATAAAACAGTTAAAACACTTATCTTTTAAATTAATTGTGCAACCAACTACTTGGGATCGACATTCCACCCAACCATAGACTTGTTGTTCCAAATATCAATAGAAATCCACCCCTGATCTGGGGATACCAATCCACAAAATAGGGTGGTCTCTCATCGTCCACTCACAACTTAGAAAATCCCACAACCCATTAGTATTCTCCTACAACTAACCCGATTTTCCCACCATCTCTCTTCCTCTCGACCTGCCCAACCTAAGGAATGTATCCATTCACTACTGTCATTCCATCGAGAGTCCCATTCATTTATTAGGGTGTCTCTGGCATAGGTAACTAGGAATCTCTCTACTAGGAAACTCAAGGGAGCTCACTACGAGGAAAACAACAACAATCACTTGTTGTTACAATGCAACTCACACATGATTTCTCTCTTTAGGTCGGACAACCCGAATATTCATTCGTCTGCTCCAAATATGCTCTAGAAATGATCCAACATGCTCCAGAATTTTCACTCCATGGTTGCTCCAACTCCAAGCTCTTCTTCCATGTTCTCTACTGGCTGTTTATGCAAAAACATTGACTATCTAAAACTAGTGTAACTGTCCATACAAATTTCCTCTCTTTGGATTACTTACTTGAGTTACACACTTCACCAAGCTGATTGTACTCAACCCCCATGCTCCCAATAACTATGGGATGTGACTTGTCACACCCACCCTCTTACATGCATTTAATGATTGGCTTTGGGGACACTTAATAAAAAAATTAGAAGGTTCATATACCAATAGAAATTTTAGGAAGTGGGTTGAATTAATGGACATGGGTAATTCCCCCTTGGACCTCTCTCTTAGACATTTTCGTAGACCCTCCTAGACATTCCCCTCTCTTGTCGATTAATCTACCCCCATCTTTGTCCATGTTCTCCAGCAAATGGCATCACATTTTCTTATTAAAATTTCTAAAATACATTTCACATATTACATTGCTTGTCCATAGCCACACATTATATCTACATTAATCATTAATTAAAATTAAGATTATAGTGGGGACATTATAGTAGGTAGGACTCCCTCCTTAGTTCCTGATCTAACATGGTAGGATTATAGTGTTTTAGATTCTCCACATTCACTATTTGTTGGCGCAGAATTGATCAGAACAAGATCCTTCTCAAGTTACCAACAAAAGGCACCAAGTAGTCTAGAGCACTGGCATTTTCATCTCCTCCAAAGAGAAGAAGTCTCACCTGAACCACAACCAAGACAAGAAGATAGGGAAGGTTAAGGAGAATACTTAGGTGGGTTTCCAGAATCTTCAATATTCACCACGATCTTGCGTAAGACAAACTAACCACAAAAAATATCTGAACTCATTCATATTGGAAATAAGGACAATCAAGTTGTGATAGCATTTGTAAATAGAGACAACGTATTGATCTTATCAAACATAAAGAAGTAATGTAAGGAGCATAAACAAAAAATGACACAGTAATTTCAAAATTTTAGGTCCTTCAACATATATTATCATAAGAGCTTATCGAATACAATCTTAGAGATACAAATCAAGACTCTATTACAAACTTCTGGCTCTGGACTCATGTCTCAGAGCTCTATCTACCTATTTCCCCAAAACTGTATACAAATTACAATCACATAACCTTTAATCTGTCTGCGCCATCTATACCATCTATGACAAAACCTTACAACCAAGCAACTACACCCAACAATACCCAACAATAACAACCGACCCTTTTACAATAATATTAATCTCATATATAGGCTGAGTGGGATCTTCTAGCTTTAGGCTCCGCATGCTTTCTTGTTCCTGTTCTATTGTAACTCCTTTTGCTTTGCTGGTGTTGCACTATCTCTTTTCACAACCATTTTCTTTTTCTTTGCTTTCTCCATTGTCCAGCTTCTTTGTGTCTTTTGCAACTCGTGTTTGACCAAAATTGGGACTGTAGTCCTCCTTGCACAACTTCTAACCAAAAACGAAGGGCCCAACGGGCTTTGACCACAAGCCTTGACTTTCCCTCGAGTGAAGTACTTGGCTCTTTCGCGACTTCTAGGAGTTCCTATTGCTTTCATTTGTTCTCCTTCTCCACTTTTATTTCATCTTTTTCTTGCGCTTTTTCCTTTTTTGCCTCTTCAAATGAAGGGCCCAACTCTGGGACCAACTCTAAGGGTCGCTTCTTGACTTCCTGGAAACCCCCAATTTTATCCTGTCACTTCCTAGCAAGGAGTGAGGCTTTAGCTACAAACTGTTGAGTCGCATCTATGATGCATCCTTTAGGCTTTGATGTGACCAGGGAGTTCCATTTAGAGTCGGATGTAGCATCTACCTGATGCATCTGCATGTACACTGTCTGAACGACGGGCCGAAATTCGTGCAACTCTTTCTTGGCTACTGATTACGCTTCAATCAGAGCATTCAACTCATTGTCTTCTTGTTGGATCTAATCGAATTTCTCCAGTTGGTCCAGCGGATCCATGGTGACCGCTACATCCTCCAAAGTTTGGTTGCGCCTTGCTATAATTCCCATCCAGTTGCCGACTTCACGAAATATCCTTGTGCATTCGGTTGTGCACTTGTGTAGTGCTGCTCGAGCATTGTTTCCTTCTAGCACTACTTTCTCCATCTGCTCTTGTAGCTTCCGAGGTTGTTGTTCTGCTTCGTGTTGACTCTCCTGCAACTGTGCTTCTAGCTTCTCTGTGTGAATGGCCAACTGTGACCATGCTCCTTGGAGTAGCTTGATCTAATGCTCAAGATCTCCTACGGCACCGGACTATGAAAGTTGTGGTGCTACCTTCCTTATTTCTATCCAGGCTTCAACAAGCTTCTCCTAGACTTTTTCTAGTTTATGCTCCAACTGGACCTTGGCGTATTCCTTCTATGTTCTGCATGCTTGAGCAAGGAGTGATTCCTCTCTTGATAACTCTTCATTCCTTTCAACCTGTTGGAGCCTCTGCTCCAGTTGATCAGTTGAGGCTTTGATCATATCGACTAGCTGTGCTGCTAGCCACTGTGTGAGGTCAGTGGAAGAAGGGGTGGCTTCCCTGGGTACTTGGACTTACAGTGAGAGTCCACTGGCCATTGAATGATATGAAGGTGTCTCCACATCCTCTTCTCCTGTAAATAGTCCTGGCACAAGCCTCAACCTCAACATCGATGGCAGGAATGTTAGTACTTTTGTTCTGGCCAGTCAGAGCTGCAGAAACTCTGCGCACTACTAAGGGTTTTGGAAGACTAGCTCCATTTGTTCCTGCATTGATGTTGCACTTTGTCCTGAGTCCATATTAGGTTCCTTCTGAACCTCTACCTCTTTGTGGACCTCAACTTTTGGGGTTGCACTTTTTCCGATAGCACCCTCAACCTTGGTCGTTGAGGAAGTGTGATGAGGACTTAGGAATTGCATATTTGGTACAGTTTTCATCTCCATTGAAGACATAGTGTATTGAATTGGAATAAAGGGTATAATCTATTGGCTTTGGGCTTTAGGGTTTGGCCCAGTGAGTTCTAGCCTCTATTCGAGTATCTCTGGGTTTGGACTAGTGAGTTCTTGTCTCTGCTCGGGTATCTCTGGGGGATCCAACTACATGGGTTCCGGGTCGATGGTTTGGGACGTAATGGTAGTTTGTTGAGGTGGCGACTGGGGTTGTGGTGGTGATGGAGGTTGTTCAGTCATGATGGTGGTGGATGGAATGGTGTCAGGATTAGGGTCGTCCATGATATCTATAATGTGGGCTACTCGATCTACTGAGCGAGTGTGAGGAATGGTGGATGATATTGGCTGGGGGTTCAGAACCTCACTTGGGGAGATCCCCGTCCTGGGTTTCTTATCCATTGGGTCTTCGATGAAGGCAATGTTGATAATTTCGTTGACATCCTTACCTATCAACATGGATTTCTCTGGAAGCTGTGGGAACATGGGTAATGTTCTCTTCTTATGCTCCACCGACTGCGTCTCTTCCTCCTTGTATGAATCCATATGTACTGAGGATTACTTAGTCTGTACCTCCGGGCCTGAGCTCGGTCCTACCCCTACTTCCTGACCCTTTTTCTTCAATAGTTCTACAAGCAAAAGTTAGTGCATCCCTGACTTGCGTGGGTTGCATTTTACTCTGGGCCATGACATAACCTCCTTGTCGAAGGCCTCCTCATCTAAGTAAAATGGCAGAATGCATGAGTGGAAGTCTTCTTGGTTGGCATGCCTTGGCCATATGAATGTATGGTGGCAGTTCATGCTGAATGCAATGTTCCATGTGTTGAGGTTGATCAATTATTGCGGAATGCACAACCTTTGAGTTGCGTCTAGAAACTTGTTGTACCATTTGGATAACGCCGTGTTGTTGAAGAAAGTATTCCCTGAGTCCTATTTTGAGTGCTAAGGCTCGAACATATTTTCTAACCTCCGCTTATCTGCTGGCGACAATGGTCTTCCTGTGGGTGGCATCCACTTCATCATTGTGAATGCAACCAACAAGTAGCCATAGGTGAAAGTGCCACCCTTCTCTTGTGCTTCCTCACAAACCACCAAGAGTTCTTCCAGTAAATATCTGCACCATTTGAATACAACATCGTTGGTGCAAAAATCTTCCACTGATAAAGCATCCAGTGTACATTCTCCTTTGTAATAATACCGCATGACCTTGCTAGCAATTACATAGCAACCGGTCCTGATCGTCTCGGGTAGAATGGGGTCGATCTTGGCTGTGCACCCCCCCCTCTCCATATGAAATCTCTCATATAAATTGAGCTCCCCCTTCTTCTTCCCATGCTTTCTAGGACCCTGAAAACCTTTGGACACATCCTCACCTTCGATGGATAGTCCAGTAAGATAATGGATGTCCTCTATGTGAATTGGATATCTTCTATCCAATCACAGGGTTCTGTTGTGTATCCTGCTTATGATAAACTTGGTACATCTCACAACTTCTACAGTGGTGCTGAAAACTGGAAAATCCCCAAGGTTCATAATGGTAGAGTTAAACAGGTTGATGAACTCCGGTTTTGGCACAAACTGCATGCCTCCCAACTCGTCTGGAGCGACACTCTAGAAGACATCGATGTTCATATGAGGGAACATAACCTGTTCTGTCAGGTCAAGGTCGAGGAGCTTGACTTGCTTTAACTTCCCTTTGAGATTTCCCACGATCTTGACCCAAGGGTCATAGGGCTTGTCTGGTACTGCTGATCCAAGAGGCTCCTCAGGTCTAGAAAATGCTCAAAAATGAAAGTTCTCAGAATCAGATGAAACCAATTCCATTGCATAGGCCTTGTTTTAGGAGCGCATGCCCAGGCATGTGGGGATAGCTTTAATTTTTTGTTACAAAGTGGGTTTTTACCTATATTTTTGGCTGAGATTGGGTGTTGGGAGGGGGATTTGATCCCAAAAAGAGGCCAGATATTTGTGGGAAGTTGGGATTCCCCAACTGAGCCTAAAAAACTATATAAAATAGGCTTATTGAGCTTGAGAGGGTACTTTGTATGCAGGGAATGTAAAGAAGAGTTTGAGTTTTTGGCCCATTTCTCATGTTTTGAGGGGAATTTAGTCATGTTTTGAGAGGAGATTGTTGAGGCATGTGTACATCTGCACAAGGAGGTCTTGCACAATAGATCAAAATCCTGTTTGTAACAATAAGATCCATTGTAAAGAGAACTTGAACATTTCAAGAGCAATAAAGAGGTCCTCCACTTGGAAGCGGGCCCAGAGACGTAGCCACACATTGGTGAACTCCGTTAAGAAGTTCTTGTTGTCTATTTCTCTTTCTTCTTGCTATTATCTTCTCTTATTTTGTAGCATTGTCTATGATGTCTGAACTCTTTATTCATTCATGAACATCTTATTAATATCAATTTGTTATTAATTCCTTCCATTTTTTGGATCAAGTATTTTGGTATCAGAGCTTTTGGTTGTTTTGGAAGGTTCAATAAGTGCAGGATTTGATGCTCACAAGATCCAAATATTGGAGAGGAGAAGGATCATTGGATGAATTCATTTCTAAGATAGAACGAATTTTGAGGAAGAAAAGAATGGCTTCAGAAGGAGAAACTTCTCCACAAACCAAGAAGTTCGAAGAAGCATTTTTCTCCATGTCAGAAATGGTCAAAGTGTTATATGATGATTTCTTGGAGAGAAAGAAACCAATTTTTGGAGAACTTTTCATGAAGCAAAAAAGTGAAGGGAAAGGAGAATCTTCAAAGCCTCCTCCTTCACCACCTTCACCACCATCTTCTCCTTCTTCTTCAAGTTCTACTTCAAATGCTAGTTCTCATTCTACAACATCTACCATAAAAAACCAAACACATAAGAATAAGTCTAATATGCCTTTGTTAAAATTTGATGTTAAGTTTGAGTTGCCTTTGTATGATGGAGAACTAAATGTGGAAAAATTAGATAATTGGATAAGACAAATTGAAGTGTATTGCAGGATATAGAAAATCATAGATGAGGAGACTATGATCCATCTTGCTAGTCTCAAGATGGGAGGAACCGCCCTTGTGTGGTGGGAAAGCAGGACAAAACAGGATCTTAAAAAGTTTGGTAAGACACTCTCTTCATGGCTTGATTTTACATCTGCTTTATGAAAGAAATTTTATCCTCTAGATTACATGCAATAAGCTATTATGTCATGGCAAAACTTTAGATAGTTAAAAGGAAAAAATGTTCAAAGTTATACAGAGTTTCGAAAAAGAGATTTATTGTTGGGAATACCATTGGATACTCAAGAGACATTGCTTAAGTATATAAGTGGTTTACATAGTTATTTGGGACATACCATTCTTATGTTTAATCCAACTAGTTTAGACGAGGTGTGTGTTCAAGAGACTTATCTTGAATCTAGAGGCAAGAATGTAAATGTTGATTTTGTATTACCATTTAAACCTACTAAATGAAAATTCAAAGGCAAGGGTAAAGAGAAGTTCAAAGGGAAGAAAACCAATGCAGTGAAGAAGGAAAAACCTACATGCACTCATTGTAAGAAAGAAGGACATAGCGATGATCGTTGTTGGATCCTTCACCCAGAATTGAAACCAACAAAGTTGAGGAATAAAGGGAAGCCAAAGACGACTGCAACAACTCAAACAAATTTGGGGTCCGATTCAGGAGATGAGACCAAGGTCACAGTCATGAGAATCAAAGGTAAAACTTCTGAAGCTAGTACAAGTTCTTCAGTTTAGTCTTTAAAAGTTGATAATGAAGTTGATGAGATCAAACAGACATAACTTTTTCAGATAAGAGTAATTTCCGAACATACAAAAATTGATACTCTATTTTATAGTGGCTCACAAGTAAATTTGATATCAGAGACAATTGTTAAAAAGTTGGGATTAATCACTAAACCTCATAAGAAATCATATCCTTTAGGATGGATTCATAATGATAATCAATTGCAAGTGAATAGACAATGTGTCCTAAAGTTTGCTATAAATTCACAGTTTATAGATGAGGTTGAGTTGGATGTGGTTCCACTAGATATATGTGGTATTGTATTTGGGAGTCCATATCTGTATGATAGAAAGGAAATATTCTATCGTGAAGACAATAAGTATCAATTAACTAAATATGGAAAATAATATGTTGTAAGGGATCATCAGAATAAATTGAATCTATCACTAATCAACTCAAAGAGAATTGTAAATGTCAGTAAGAGATCTTTATTAATGGTTGTAAAAACTAAAGACACTATCGGAATTGATAATTTCAAAGATTGTGATACAAAGTTAAAAGATGACTTAGAATTGTTTCTGACTATGATGAGATATTTCAAGTCCCGAAAGGATTACCTCCAAAGAGACAAGTTGAACATGAGATACAGTTGCAACCAGATGTTCTTCTTCATAAGATTGGAATGTACAGGTTATTAGTTTTGGAAAATGCAAAGATAAAGAAACATGTACAAGAGCTAGTTGAACAAGGTGTCATCAGACCAAGTGCTTCTCCATGTGTGTCACCTCGAAGAAAGATGGCACATGACGCATGTGCATGGATTTTCAAGCCTTGAACAAGATCACGGTAAAAAATCGCTACCCTTTGCCTTGCATTGATGATTTATTAGATCAATTGAAACATGCGGTTTATTTTACTAAGTTAGACTTAAGAAGTGGTTACCATCAAATCAGAGTTTCTAAACAAGATATATGGAAAACTGCTTTTTAAACAAAACACAGATTATTTGAATAGTTAGTGATGCCATTTGGGCTTACTAATGCACCTACTACTTTTATGCGGGTTATGAATGATGTATTCAGGCCATTCATTGATGAGTTTGTAATAGTCTACTTAGATGATATTATTATTTTTAGTAGGACCAGGGAAGAGCATGTCCAACATGTTAGGCAAATACTTTCAGTGTTGCAGAGAGAGAAACTTTTTGTAAAGTTGTCAAAATGTGAATTTGGAAAAACATCTCTTGTATATTTGGGTTACATTGTAGGGGGTGGAGAGCTTAAGATTGATCTCTCTAAAGTTGAGGTCATTGTAAAGTGCCCAAAGCCTACAAATGTAACTGAAGTAAGAAGCTTCATGGGGGAAACACATTATTGGAAAAAGTGTATTGCAAACTTCTCTCTAATTGCAAACTTCTCTCTAATTGCAACACCTTTACATGCATTGACAAGTGTGAAAAGAGGATTCCAGTGGGGAGGAAGCCAACAAAAGGATTTCGATACTTTGAAAGTAAAGATTAGTACAACTCCTGTTCTGGCATTGCTAGATCTCCAACAGTCATTTGAAATTGAAACCGATGCAAGTGACTATGTCATGGGGGTAGTGCTGATGCAACACATAAAGCCCATATGCTATCATTCTGAGACCTTCACTACAACAATAATTAACTATCCAACCTATGATAAAAAATTGTATGCTCTAGTACAAAGAGTTAAAAAATTGAAACATTACTTAAAGGGCAAAGAAACAATAATACATACCGATCATCAACCATTACAATATCTACAATCGCAAACTAAGCTACAACAATCAAGGCATTTTAGATGGATGGGTTTTTTGCAGCAATTTCATTTGGTCATCAGATATAAAAAGGACATTCATAATAAAGTTGCTGATATGTTATCAAGGCCTCCTAGTACAATTGCTACAATCCTTAAGCACAATTCAATTACTCATGAAAGTTACATTGAACAATATGCTTAGGACAAAGATTTTAAGGAAGTCTATGCAACTTTAAGTCATGGTAAAAGAGCAGAAGAATCGAATTATCGTATTAAAGACAAAATTTTGTATCATTTGGGCAAATTATGTATTCTAGAAAGTGAAAGAGTCCATGTAATCAGGGAGGCATATACTTCTCTTATTGCAGGGCATTTTGGTGTAGACAAAACAATTACTTAGTTACAAAGATTTTGTTATTGGCCTCGAATGCATGAAAATGTGTCTAAGTATGTAAAAGGATGTACTATGTGTGGAATAAGCAAACCAAATAACAAAAATCTAGGATTGTACACTCCACTTCCTATTCCTTCTAGACCATGGGAAAGTGTATCTATGGATTTTGTGGGGGAATTTCCTATGCATAGAAAAGGTCATGATTACTTGTATGTAGTTGTGGATAGGTTCAACAAGATTTGTGTTCTAATTCCTTGTAAAAATCAAGTCACAACTGAACAAACAACTCAAATGTTCTTTGAGAATGTATGGGTTCATTTTGGGTTACCTACTTCTATTGTATCTGATTGAGACTCCAAGTTCATGGGGAAATTTTTGTCAAGCTTGTGGGAACTCATGGACACCAGGATAAAGAAGAGCACAACATTTCATCCATAGATGAATGAGCAGATAGAGGTGGTGAACAGAACAATAATGCATGTACTTCAGACATATTGCAACAAACATCCTAAGCTTTGGGATGAACATTTGTGTTATTTGCAACATGCATATAATTGATCCAAACATTCTTCTACTCAAATATCTCCATTTGAAACATGTTTGGGGTACTAGCCAAAATATATTTTGGATTTTGTCTTTCAGAAATACATTGCAACAGAAGGACACAGTGATGTGGACAGAGCTACAAAGTTCATTGAACAGATCCAGTTGATTCATTAGGCGATACAAGAACAGTTGGAGAAAAGCCAAGCCAAGTACAAGACGAGGCATGATATGCATTGAGTTGATCATAAGTTCAAAGAAGGATATCAATTCTGGTTACACATCAACAAGGAAAGGATGCAAGGAGAAGGTAAAAATCTAAAATCAATTTGTCATGGTCCTTTCAAAATTTTAGACAAGATTGGTACTAATGCTTTTCGGTTAGAATTGCCTCCATATATGCAAATTTATTCAGTTGTAAATGTGGAAAACTTGAGATTTTTTGAGCCTCCTATGATCAAGGATCAAGGAGAAAATGTTCATATTCCCACCATAGAAGATTTTTCTCTGGAGTATATGAATGAGTTGCAGGAAGACATCATTTTGGACAAAAGAGTCTGTACTTCTCGTAGGGGTGATGTGGAGTATCTTCGAGTGGGATTGAAGGGCACAAATCCAAGTTAAGCCAAGTGGATGGAGACCATAAAAGTGAGGACACAATATCCTCACTTATTTACAAATTGATACTAGACTTTTGGTGGTCCAAAAGCTTCCAAGTGTGGAGGAATGATACAGGAGGCTCCTCAGGTCCATAAAATGCTCAAAAATGAAATTTCTCGGAATCAGATGAAACCAATTCCATTGCTTTCGTCTTGTTGCGCTGATTTTGGCCATATATTTACTTCCTCAAACAGACGTCGTATGCGATATTTATCGCACTCTGATCATTTTCCTAAACAAGCAAAAAGTCAACAGAAAAAAAGTCAATGCTGACGTGGAATTGAGACACGTGGCAGAGCAAAAATGCATCGATAAGGTAGATGACAGATGTGGTCCAATCATGTTTTGACAAGTGGCACATTTTTGGGTAAATGAAAAGGTGCCATGTGGCCCAGACGTGGGCTGCCACGTGGCACCCCATCATTTGTTGGTTGGGTAACACTTTTTGAGCTTCATGGGATTTGAATGCATGACATATTGGTAGGGGAAGTGCTTTGGGACAGGTCATATTCCAACACGCCACAGTGGGACTTGATATCACAATTCCACATTATAACACTTAAGGTGGTATTAATGTATTGGCGGAGGTGGACGGGGGCTGGGGCCTAGCCCCAAACCACGGTTTTGCATATTCCATATAACCAAATCTCGACGCTACCAGTCCTACAACTTGGCACAAATATTTGGGGTGAATATTCTTAGTACTTTCCCACCATGTGATTCGAGGGTGGTGACCACAACCCAGGCGCACAGTTGGGGGCGCGGTCCTATTATCATTTGACATATGACCGAAGATTGTGGGGAAAGGGACAATGCACAATCCTTAGGGGCTAGAGCTTGGCCATATCATTCCATATGACCTTGTTTTAGGAGCACGCACCTAGGCCTATGGGGCCATCTTTAAATTTTTGTTACAAAGTGGGTTTTTGCCTATAGTTTTGGCCCAGATTGGGCGTTTTTGGAGATTTCTTGGTCATTTGGAGGGGGATTTGATCCCAAAAAGAGGTCGGATCTTTGTGGGAAGTTGGGCTTCCCCAACCAAGCCTAAAAATATATATAAACCAATATTATTGATCTTGAGAGGGTACTTTGTATGCAAGGAATGTAAATAAGAGTTTGAGTTTTTGGCCCATTTCTTATGTTTTGAGGGGCATTTAGTCATGTTTTTAGAGGAGATTGTTGAGGCATGTGTGAATCTGTATAAGGAGGTCTTGTACAATAGATCATAATCCTATTTGTAACAACAAGAGACATTGTAAAGAGAACTTGAGCATTTAAAGAGCAATAAAGAGGTCCTCCACTTGGAAGCAGGCCCAAAGACGTAGCCACACATTGGTGAACTCCGTTAACAAGTTCTTGTTGTCTATTTCTCTTTATTATTGCTGTTATCTTCTCTTATTTTTCAACATTGTATATGATGACTAAACTCTTTATTCATTCATGAGCATCTTATTAATATCAATTTGTTATTAATTCCTTCCATTTTTAGATCAACTGCATCCTTCAAAATGACACTTCTGCTCCCTGTAGCTCTCGACATGATCATTCTAAACTATCACACACTTCAACAGGATAAACTGGGATTTGGGATCACAACTGAGGGCCAAGGGATTGCAGAGGCTTGATCATAATTTAAAATTCGCAATTCGCTAAGTTCTCTCTGGGAAACAATGTGTCCTACACCGAGTTCACATAATCTTATACTCAAGCTTAGCTAGAAAGATTTGTAATAACTGCTAAGGCTATTCATCATTAACCCTATAAATGCAACTTGGATATGAGTTGTCTGATGGGACTAGTTTACGAGGTAAATCTATTGGGTTATCTTGGCATTTATGTTGGACACACCTACCACACTTAGAGGGGGGGGGGGGAGTGAATGAGTGTGGGGATCTTTTTCCCAAAACTTCCCTCTTACACAAAAACTCCTTAGTTAACATTCAAAATTTTCTCATTACTCATTGTTGTAATTTATATTCAGTTATATGTGAATACATATCAGCAACATATATCAACAACATATCATCTCCACAAGGAACACAAAGAACACAAGATGTATGTGCAATTTTTCTTTTTATTATAGACTTCAATCCGAGGGTTTTTTAGCAACAACTGAATAGAGTACAACTCTACAAGAGAACCAACTCTATATGCAAGACTCAACTTACATTCTCATCACCAACTGAGATGAGGCAACAATCCTCAACAAACATCAATCTGTTAACATAAACAAGTGCATCAACCATGCACCAACCTGTG
>ML811069.1:7023-26809 GCA_009831015.1 Picea engelmannii
AGTTGATGCACCAACTTACCCAAACGGGGCCCACATGACTTTTGGCGCTTCATCTCCTAGGGTTAGGTTTTTGGATGTCTAGGACTTTTGGCATTCTCGATTATTGTAAAAATGCCTCCAGAGCCTCATTGTAACCATCTTCTGGCGAATGCGAGTAGCCGTCACATCTCTTCTCAGAGATAAGTTGCCACCATTCTAGCGAGTCTTTCACTCTGTAGTTTTACAGTCTCTGTACATTTATTTCATTAATAGAAATCGTGTATTACTGTATATCTTTGTTTATGGTTGCATCTCTGATACATTTCTGTTATATTATTGAAAATCTGCAATATCTCTGTGCATTTCTTTATTATATCTCCGCTCTCATTTCGTGCCGAAAATAATCCAGATCACATTCTATAACAAGACCAGACATATAAATTGATTAAGGATTGAGGTCATATGCCTCTCCTAAAACTCATATGTAGTTCTTTCTTGGATTTTGAGGTTGTATGTATAAACAAGGGATTTTTTTTCTATGCAATACATGGTAGTCTCCTCTCCTTTGATTATTTGACTGTACAAATGCCTATAGATATCAAATAGATTGTTGAAATGTCACTATATTCTTTAATTCTCACATTTCATTAACCTTTTCTAATGACACATCTCCAACATCAATTGTTGGCACTTTGTTTAGTTTTCCTTATTATTAATATGTTTGGCACTTTGTTGTTTCTCTCAATATTTCATTAAAGTTGGAGCTAGTGATATATACATATCTATTTCCTTTATTTAGCTAGATTATACTCACATGGGCCTTGATTGAGAGTGAGGCCATTTTGAAGCAAGGAAATGGGTATTAAGAAAAAGAGCCAGAATACAAAATTGACCATATAAAACAAGCATGTGGTCATTAATATGTCAATTGTTGAGTCTCATAAGAAGAAAATGATTTGGTAGTTGTTGGCATCATATGAGCCTATTTATTCACATATCTGGTTGGGGAAATATTGTTGGGTAACCCCAATGTCCATGTTCTTACTCATTTCTAGAGAAATATATTATACTTTCTATTAGTTTGACTTTAACGCTAGAGTAATTAATTATATTTCTATTGAGCGTGGGGAAATGTGGTCATTGTTCAAAGCAATGTTGTCTTCATTCATGCTCAAATGTATCATTGTTTTTTCATAATTGCAGCAATACATATATATTTCTTCATTCTTGGATGGTATTTGCATGCATACATGTAGTTGTTAGGTAACTTTGTCATTTAGTATTGCTTGATTTGGATTATTAGTGGCTAGATTGTGTGGGTATCATTTAAACAAAAAGAGGAGGTATGCATTACCTTGTTTTAATCAGTAATCCATTGAGACCATTGAACCGATCATCAATCAAGCCACCATAATCAAAATTTAACACACACATAGAACCATGATGGCATCTTAGCATCTAGAAACTTGAGAGATCTTGTTTAGTTTTATATCAATGTGAAAAGGGGTTGAATCAAAGACAGATTTCTTAGTGATAGAAAAATTGAAAATCTTTGAGTATTATTGCATTGCCATCTAGTGGTTTCTTGTGTGCAGTTTACAATAGAGAATAAGCCAACTTATCAATCTTGAGTAGTTTTGTAGGGTAGTTGCAACTATAATTGAAATGAAAATAGAATCCTTATAGCCATTTTGAATACTGATGTCTCTATATAAGACTAAGAACAAAGAATAGAAATTAAATTCCATAAAGCATATATGGTTTTGAATTTTGTGGGCTGCTACAGATCATATGGTACTAGACTTGGTGTATCCTTGACCATGATGCAAATGCTATAAATTTGAAGAGAACATAGAATTACATGGGTAAATAAAATGAGAAAGGTTGGAAGACCTACAGGCCATCAATGTTCATCTCCGAGAAGAGAGCAATAAATTGACGGAGAAGGTCTGGATGTATGACTGAAGTATGATAGAGATGGAGAAACACCTTGAGACCTCAAAAATACTATTATCATTGCTAAAGTATTGATTTGATAAATGCCAATACTCCCTCATTATAGTTATGGTAGAATGAAATAAGAGTATAGAGTAGCTTATGGAATTGGGAGAGAAGGTCATCCATATTGATAGGTAGTTGTTATGGCAAATTCCCCCCTATGGACAGGTGAAACCCCCCTTTGGATCAATACCCTTCCTTCGATCCAAAGACAAAAGAAAAAATGGACACTAACTTCCCTTTAGACCTACTTCAACAATCAAAGTAAGAGGAAAGAGATGGCACACCTTTTTACGATGATTGTCCTTGTTGATCCATCCTTTTGACCTTGATATCCAAGCTCCTAGGTGCAAGAAAATACATGCAAAAGAACAAGATGAGATCCCTTTCTTCCACACTATAATATTAAGTAAAAATGTATCTATCTACGATGATTTTCACAACAATAGACATGTAAATATTTAAACGCATAAACATGAAAGGAATATGCCAAGTTATCTATTAATGGAAATCCATAGTGAAGCACTTACAACCCAACGTTGACGTTGCAACAACTCCTCCAAGCTCTCTTATCCATCCCTCTCCTGAATGTATCAAGATAAAAATTATGATGCTCTCATGGATTGTCCTCGCTTTTCACCTTGGAATGCAATCATTATATAGGAGTTGGATGCTTAACCACCATGAAGTATTTTGGGAAATGGTTGAGGATTTATCTTCATAAGTTGGGAGTTGGTGCCTAGGATGGAGCAAGGAGATATGGCTTATCTCCATAACTCCCTCTAACCACTTCAACTCTCTCTCAACACTGAGCAAAGAGAGTTAACAACACTCCCTATACATGGGCAGAGGAGAGTTGACAAGAGTTCAATGATCCCTATACATGGGCAGGGGAGTGTTGAACTTCAAAAATGGTCAAAATCTCAAGGTAAAAGGAATTGTTTCGATCTTCCCATGATGATTTTTTCTCCTCCCCAATGTCTAGGGATTATAAAAAATGTTCTAACATGGTAATAAAGTTGTGACACTTAATAAAGTGTAGGAGACACTTAATACATTACATGTGACACTTAGTAAGGTGCATATGACACTTGATAAAGTGCATGCGACACTTAGTAAGGTGCATACAACACTTGATAAAATGCACATGACACTTAGTAAGGTGCATAAAACACTTGATAAAGTGAATGCGACACTTAGTAAGGTGAATACGACACTTGATAAGGTGCATACGACACTTACAAAACTTAAGTGCAACATCTAGGTGTGTAACAGATGCCCCCTAAAGTGTGAGGTTAGAGGAGAAACTGATGGCCGAAACATTTTACAAAAATATTAATGCAAGGGCGTTGGAGTAGGAGATCTTGGCGGAAGCTGCAAATAAACATCAAATAATATATATGTATCATCCCCGAGGAAGGCATACCTATGCGTAGAATAAATTGACTTAAATCATGGCCGCCAACCAATAAAATACAAATCCATAAAAGTGATGACTGAGGATATGGCCACCAAAGATACAATGTGGATCCATACCTCCATGACATGATATGATCGTAGCCACGAAATAATACATAGTGGAGCTACGATATGGAAAAAACATAGCCACATACCAATACAAAGTGGATCTATGTGACATCGTCTACATCAGTGAGATTTCCAATATTATGGTTATACTGGAATCTACTACATACTCAAATGATATCCAACGTATCCTAGGAGAAGCACATAATAGACTGAGAACCCAATCAAAGATATTCATCCCAATCCCGAAACAGTATGATTCTAGCCATGTGAATAGATGTCTTGATGTCAAACATGGTAGAAACCACTTTATTACTAGTCATTAATGTATACCATTAACAAGTGTGAGGGAAATTACTAATGATGTCAATGATTCCCAAGGTACCCTAGTACATCCCAACAAATGTGAACAAAATATTTGAAGTTGAACATTCATGGAATCATTTGATTAGACACCAATGATGTAAGCCTATTGTCGAAGGCAAGGAAACCTGCTATTGAGGAATGCAGATTCCAAGGTACTAACTGGTTTCTAAGTCTAATTCTTGGATAATGTGTTGAAGTCGACAAGAATAGGCTCTTCAAAGGAGGGCCGTGATGTCTACCTCATCATCGACATGAAACTAAAATAGGAATGTGATGTAAGATGATGGATTAAATGAGTGTGAACTGACAAGAGGATGAAACATGGTAATACTACAAAGTGGTTGGTTCGAAGTGAAACTTCCTCGAACATTGTGAGGCACAAAAAGTGACTTGGAAGCATCGACTCGATGAGTATCAAGAACATAATGTGACGATAATTAGAGAACTCTTCGACTGGAAAAAAAAAAGAGTATAACAACACATAGAATTGGTATGACTCAGAGAAAAGAATATTACCCAACTGTAATATGAGACACAAACAAGTGCCATGTTCAAGGGAGACAATAAATAACTGTCATAATTCTTTCCAAAACTTGATCTACTTCCCTCAAATTCCACCCCCCCCACCATGATTGGTGATTACCTCTTTCTTTTTAAACAAGCTTGAGGAGGATAATAGATGCTCGGTATAGCTCATCTTCAATGAGTCCCTCAATATATGTTTGACGAACCTGAAGAAGGAGGGGTTCGATCCCATATGGGTCCTTCAATGCATAATTTTACGATCCCAAAGAAGGAAATATCGATGGTCTTTTCATGTTTAGAGAGCCTGAAAAGATATTAAAGATGACTCAAAGATGACTCCAATGGTGTTCTTTTTCATAAATTTAGTCCCCCGATCCTAAAAAAGTGTAAAAAAATACAAGGGATAAATATTCTAGTTGAGGTTGACTAGAGTTTTCCTTTTTCATAATTAGTCCATCCAGTCCAAAAAAGGGTTAAACTTATACCGAATAGATTCCCTTTCAAAAATTTTAATGAGTGTGAAAGGAAGCAATATCACTCGACAATGTTTTCATGTTTAGGGAGTCTGAAAAGAGTTTAAAGGTACTCCAAAGAGTTCCTTTTTCATATAGTTTTTATGATCCCAAAAAAGTGAAAAAAATTTGCTCGGTTATACTCCAAAGAGTTCCTTTTTTATATATTTTTTACAAGACTGAAAAAGTGATAGAAATATGCTCAATAAACTATTCTCATGTATTTATGAGCATGATAAAGAAAAAATATTGAGCTCAATAACCTATTCTCATGTATTTACAAGCACAATAAAGAACAAAGTCAAAGCTCACCGAGGGTTTCATTTTTTCGTGATCTTGAAACTAGAAAATAAACTATGCTTGGGTTCTCGATCATGGCTTCCAATCGGTCTTGATCTGATCGAAGAACAATGCGCTGGATTGAATACATGTCAAGGGATCCTCTTTTTCATTTCTAAATGATCTTGAAGCAAAAAAAAAATTGTGCTCAGGCTCAGTTTCACTTTTACATGAGCTTGAAATAGAGAACGAAATTATGCTCGAGATGATACCCATCAGTGGGTTTCTTCCCAACATGATGTCTATAGGTTGGTACTTTTACCCCAGTATAACTGAAAAAGGCAAGTGGCTTAGCTCCAACATGATTCCTAGAGGTTGGATACATGCCCCCCAAGCTTCGTTTCGTCCGTCGATTCTTCTTCTGCACCTGAAATGACTTCTAGATACTAATAGGATGTTCACTAGAGAGGGAGGAAGAAAGAGGATCAACTAACACAGGAAAATGAAAGGAAGGTTTAGGTATAAGATCTAGGAGGGGAATTCGTTTTATTTTTTAATGAGATTTAGATGGACAATAAACCTTGCTCATGGGTATCTGTTTCTTTTTTTAACGAGCTTGACACGGAAAAATAACTATGGTCATGACCACTTGTTTCATTTTTAACGAGCTTGACATAGGGAAATAACTTTCCTCATTTTCATTTGTTTCATTTTTTTAATGATCTTGAAACATGAAAAGAACTATGCTTGTAGTCATTTGTTTCATTTTTTAACAAGCTTGACATAGGAAAAGAACTATGCTCGTAATCCTCTATTTCATTTTTTAATGAGCTTGACATAGAAACGGGAAATTTGCTCGAAACGCTTGACCATGGCTTCCAAGAGGTATTCATGAGAATGAAGCACAACACTTTAGAAGGAATACATGTCAAGGGAATCAGTAGGGGTAACGAGGGGAATATCAAGATCCAAATCCCCTATTGAGTGGTTTACCATGTCAACTACCAGATCTAAGTCTAAAGAAGGTGAGAATATAGAGAGAGGCACCTTCTCATTTGGATTTGAACGCATGGGACATGATGCCACATAATTAACCTGTGGAAAGTGGGATACCATTTTCATATAAGGAACATTCAGGTAGTCATATGTTTAGCACTTAGATCAGGACCAATGAATGAAAGATGGTTAATGGTCAGAATGTTTCCATTATGGGGGAAATACATCACTCGAAAGAGTGTGGACATGACAACTTTCATATTGTAAACATAGTCTAGCCCAAGGAGAAAATTAAATTCCAAGGGGTCGTGAACTATCATAACATCAATACATACAAGTTTCCCTCCTAAGGTGATGGACAATTGAGGAAGGATCCCTAAAGGTTTGCTTGGTATTATATTAAAATCCCACAGATGATGGGTCACTGACACAAGCTAAGGGGAACCCATATCTTTCCAAGAAATTTAGGATAGAATGTTGAAAGAAGCACCTTTGTCAACAATAGTGCCATGTACCATGACCTTATTGCAAACCCACATGATAATTTGGAAAGGAAGATAGGAAGGAAGGCGAGGCTTCATCAAACTATTCCAACCAAAGGAACTGACCTCAGTATTTGTAGGGGGTGTTGTTGAAATGAGTGAAATCCCCCCTTGTCAAGAGTAATTTGAAGTAATAAGAAAGACATGGGCGATATCCACTTCACTCTTCAAGGGAAGTGTGGGATTGGTTGAGGATTTTATCAGACCGACCACTTTATTAACTTCACTCTCCAGGGGAGAGTGGGATCGACCGAGGATGGAATTGTACTAACCACTTCACCAACCAATGGTTGGTTCAGAGAAGGTTTATGGGAAGAAACTGGAGGTTGTTTTTGGGAAATAACAATGTGTTCCAACAATTGCGAAGCTTCATCCATATGAGGTAAAAGGTAAGTGCGGTGCATTTCCCCACATAACCAACAAGGAATATTTACTTGACCCTTTTTCCCCCCAACTTGATGATTAATGGTTGATGGGTTGTCACCAGCATGACCTGCAGTGGCTGGAAACATGGGTTTTTGAGAACCCTGAGAACACAATTCCACTACCTTGGGTGATCCAGATTTATTTTCGGCATGAAATGAGAGCGGAGATATAATAAAGAAATGCACATAGATATCACATATACACAATAATATAACAGAAATGTATCAGAGATGCAACCATAAACACAAATATACAGTAATACACAATTTTCTATTAATGAAAGAAATGTACAGAGATTGTAAAAATATAGAGTGAAAGACTCACTAGAATGGTGGCGACTTATCTCTGAGAAGAGATGTGACAGCTGCGCTCATTCACAAGAAGATTATTACCATGAGGCTCTGAAGACCTTTTTACAATAAAACAGAATGTTAAAAACCCTAGACATCCAAAAACCTAACCCTAGGAGATGAAGCACCAAAAGTCATGTGGGCCCCATTTGGGTAAGTTAGTACATCAACTTCCTGGGGTCGTAACTTTTGCATACGATCTATGTTTTAGGCGTATGATAGCCTGTTGGAAAGGTATCATCGAGGAGATTCATTTTGGGGGATCAATTATGCCTTCATCTATCATTGAGAAGCTTGATCCCGAAAAACCTTCATTTAGGCCCTCAAAATGGCCCCGGAAGTTAAAAACTGCTAAAAATAGTAAATTGCCAAAATTGCTAGAAAATTGTTTTGAGCCGGTTGGAAAAGGTGGGTGGCCACCAATATCCACCTGGATCAATCCTCCCTCCTTAGGAAGAAATGGTATCCATTGCGTTGAGTGCTCGAGGGAGAGGAAAAAGCGTTTGTTGAATCTGAATCTTGGTGAGCTGCTTGCCTTGCTGGAGACGTCGCACTGCTCGGTTTGTGGAAGGCTATCATGAGCTTGTGGCTAGAAGGGTTGGACCTTTTTAACTAGTCTGGATACATGATATTATTTTGTGCAGAAGGAATCTTTACACTTTTCTACAATCTTGTCAACCTGGTTCTGTTGGATAGAAGGCTTTTGGGCCGAGGTTGTAGTGGTTGCAGTATCCTTTTGTTCACCTTTTGAACAGATTGTGAAGAAGCTGAATTTTGTAGTATGAGATACTACCTTGCAACACTTTTTAGGTGGAACAATAGTCAGAACTACCTCTGGTATTCTGTAGAGATGACTCCCCAGAGAAATAATGACACTGCAGGGTCGAGACTCATAAACAACATGGAGCTTCCACATATATGGTTGGCCCAAGAGAACATCACAGACATCCAGTGGGAAAACATCACATAATACCTCATCCTTGAAGGGATGGATTCCGTATGACAATCGATATTTTTTGCTGACATGAAGATCTTGTCCTTACTGAAACCACCCGATGTTGTATGGCTGCGGGTGTGGTGTTGTCGACAATCCCAACTGTTTAATGACCTCTGCTGAGATGAGGTTCTTTTGACTTCCGCTATCAACAATAAAATGCAGCGGGGTCCCCTTCACCCACATCTATGAATGAAAAAGGCGCTCCCCCTCTTCAGGATCTATTGGTTCTTCTAGTTGAATTGATGTGGTCGCAACAATAGCAGTGGGGTCCACGTCAATGATTTGTCCTTTACCAGTATTTTCAGAATCAGATTTTGAATCGGGGTTCAGCTCCTTGTCTTTGATCTCAACCACCAATGAATATTTTGAGTGACAATCATCGGTGTTGTGCCAGGGGATTTTGTAGAAATCGCACCATTTTTCGGTGTCCTTCTTTGTCTTCTTGTGACCCTTCTTTTCCTGTGGCTTGGACTGGTTTTTGGGAGACTATTTGTTAGGACTGTCTTTGTCATACTTTGGTTGCTGCGGATTTGCAGACCAAAACTCCTGTTTGTTCTAGTGCTTAAATTTCTGCTTGATTTTAACATCATATCGATAAGTAGCACCGAGTGATGAGATGTCCAGAAAATCCATTTCAGTTTGGATGTATCTGTGTAGAGCCCCATGGTATTTCAGAACCAAATGTCATTCAGAGTCTTTGATACCCAACTTGGTGCACAAGGTATGGAAGGTATTGGTGAACTCCGAAACTACTTGGCCGCTCTCTTTCTGTAGTGTGGTCCATGTCATGTACTGGTCCTCATAGTTGCCAACAGGGTAACACTGTTCCTTTACCGCATCCACAAAAAAATCCCAAGTGGGATCGACCCCATATATTCCAGACTCCTCTGTGGAAATTTTCTCCCAGTAAGTTTCCCACCAATGTTTGACATGGGGGAGAGATTTAAAAAGTGCGAAGGTGATCTTTTCTTTGCCGAAAAATTTGTGAATAGAGAAATAACCTTCTAGCAGATTTAACCATTTATCTAGGGCTTCTGCATCTATCTGTCCTTCAAATACAGGAATATCAAAGTTAACTTATACCTTGAAAGGCGAGGTGCCTCCAAAGTGGCATCTTGATGAAGCTGCACCTATTGCTATCAACAAGCGTTGAAGGATATGGGAAAAATTCTCCATCATTTCGTCCCTTTGTCGCATGAGAGCTTTCTCAAGCAACAGATTGATCGGATCGCTTGCTCCGTCGTTTTTCTTTTCTTCCACCATTGAGGGTTTCTTGGGTGTGCGAGATCGAATTTCCTCAAGAGAGACAAGCTCGAGACCCAAATTTCTATACTTGGACCTCATCGGGGACATGCACTGAAAAAACGATCAAGAACAACCTGTTCTGATACCACTGATTCGGATTTATTTTCTACACGAAATGAGAGCGGAGATATAATAAAGAAATGCACAGAGATATCACATATATCCAATAATATAATAGAAATGTATCAGAGATGCAACCATAAACACATATATACAGTAATACATGATTTTCTATTAATGAAAGAAATGTACAAAGACTGTAAAAATACAGAGTGAAAGACTCGCTAGAATGGTGGCGGCTTATCTCTGAGAAGAGATGTGACGGTTGTGCTCATTCGCAAGAAGATGATTACAATGAGTCTCTAAATGTATTTTTACAATAAACCGGAATGCCCAAAATCCTAGACATCCAAAAACCTAACCCTAGGAGATGAAGTGCCAAAAGTCATGTGGGCCTCGTTTGGGTAAGTTAGTTCATCAATTTCCCGGGGTTGTAACTTTTGCATACGATCTTTGTTTTAGGAGTATGATAGCACATTGGAAAGGTATCATCGAGGAGATTTATTTTGGGGGATTAATCATGCCTTCGAATATCATTGAGAAGCTCGATCCCGAAAAACCTTCATTTAGGTCCTCAAAATGGCCCTGGAAGTTAAAAACTGCTAAAAATAGTAAATTGCCATAATTGCCAGAAAATTGTTTTGAGCCAGTTGGAAAAGGTGGGTGGCCACCAATATTCACCTGGGTCATTGGGAATACTAGGTGTTAACACATATTCACAACTCCATGTTTGTACTCAAAGTCTCCTCTTTGTCACTATAAATCCATTCAAGTGTGCAAGTTATGTTTGATTTGGCATTGCAAACTGGCACTGTGAACTGGTGGAAGAAGAGGGTTGGATGTTAGACATGTTGCAGGAATATGAGTGCAAATCTGAAATTACCAGCATCAACCTCATAGCCATCAGGTGCTGCGAAATTCGCTGCGAAATTTCCTGTAGCAGCTTCTTTTACAGATTTGATCATAAATCCAAAAGGATGTTGTGGGTTTCTCTGAAATTGTTTGTGGAGGAAGATGATATCCTTGTTGACTTTTTGACCAAATTTCAGCCTGACCTAGTTTGGCATTTGAGAGAAACGATTAAAACACTAGTGTGCTGCAAAATGTGTTGAAGACTCTCTGTTTTGCATAGTTGTTGGATATTCGCCTTGTTGGGAGGTTGCCACCTATCAAGGAGGGCTCGAACGACTTATCAGAGATAAGTTATATGCCAAGGGACTCCTGCACCTAAGTTTTATCTCCATTAAATACCTCATGTAGTCAGTTGGAAACAATTTATTAATGACTTCCAACAATTTCCTGAAAATTAGCAGTTTGTTGGATTTTTGTCTCTTTGATTGTTGCCACCTAGCTCCAAGGCCTAGAATCCAATGAAAGAGATGGGATCCAACCTCCTAAGGATATTTTGATGATATTGTCTATTTAATGAAGGAGGGAGCTCTTGGAGAAGGGTTGGATTCATGATCCAAGAGAGGAGAGAGTTGGAGGAGCAGTTTAGTTACTCAATTGTAAGCCTGAGGGCCTGTTGTAATTATCATTTCTACCATTAGAGATTCATGGGAGTTGTTTATCATAATTTTTGTTCTTTATTATCATTTTACCTTGTCATCTTTCTTGAATGGAATTGCAGGCATGGAATATCAATCGTTGTTCATGAGGTAGGAGATTCATGAGCTGCAAATGATTTGTAGTAATTGCCACCTTTTATGATATATGTTCTAGTTATCTTTTAAGTCATTTTTGCAGATAGTATATTTGCTTGATTATATTCTTCTTTTTGTTATATTTCTTATACCTCCATCCATCAATTATATCCCTTTTTGTCTGGTATGAGCTTGAGTGCCTCTGAGCTCTAGGATGCGTTGACTCCATGCCCAATGGAATGACTTTGTAGACTGTTTTCTACCCTCTTTCTTGTTGATCCACCCTTTTAAAATTGATTTAATTTTTCAGGTTCGAATGGTTGATGTAAAATACCTTTTTAGTGATTTTAATGAAACAGAGCCTACTCTGGTTTTGATGTATCAGATCTGATGAAATATTGTTTAATGGAAGTTAGCTTTCTTTTTTCCATCTTAATCTCTCACTACAAAATTTTACTGTCATTGAAGGATTCAAATAATGTTTTGTAGTTGTATGAAAATGGATGTTTGATTGTTATACTGTTATAGCTTTCTCAGAGTTTTGTTTTCTTGGATTTAAGAAGTTCTTGTATCTGAAGCATCTCTCTTCTTTGTCTACTGGCATAACCTGAAGCTAGTGGTAGATTCAATTCATTTTCGTACTAAGTCTTCCACCTATCCACACTAATCCGAAAAACCCTGAACTAAGCTAAACAAAACCTCTTTCGCTGATGCACTTCATCCATAATTTCCTATGTTTTGACATTGCTGAACTGATTTTTATCCATTTGACACCACATTTTAAGACTTATCTCATAAATTTTTCGATGGGTACCGAGCTTGCACTTTAGCATTCAAAGTGTAACTTTCAGTGCTAACATTTTTGGTTCCATTGCCGGGGATGACAATGAAGACACCTTCCCTGGGTGAACTATGATGATTAGATCTAGATTTGGATGGTGAACTAAAGCTAGACACTTTTAGACTTCTTATATTTTACCATGGCAACTCCAGTGTTCATATATCTATTGGAGAGTCCATTGTTTTGAAATGGACAAGATCCTATCTCAGAGGTATGCTTTCTGTGATTTTTCAAAGATAGTCAGTTTTCCAAATCCAAGGCCTAGTAGAGATGAATGGGAAGGTTTCCTTCCTATGTTTAGAGGAGAGGATTGGGAAGTGCCAACTGAGTTTTTATTAGACTTTCATGAGTGCATGATTAAGATGAAATTTGTACATGAATATGTCCTCATTAATTTTTTTAGATATTCTTTGGATGGGGCAACTCATGATTTGTGTAGATATCTCCTGGTTTCCAGTGTCATTTCTTTGAAGAGTTTTCATAATTCCTTTCATTCATTTTATGAAGATAAATTTTCAATCAACTTCCTCTATCTAGTTCATGTTGTCATGAGTTTGATTTGTTGTATAGAGGATCTAATAATCATGAAAGATCTTCTTATGTTGAAGAAAATGTCACAGTTGAAGAGATTGTTCATGGTAATCAAGATGTTGAATGTTTACCTACTATTGTTTCTCATTATTATGGATTTGAAGATATTTTTTCTCTAGATACAAATCATGAAGATCAATTTTCTTTTAGTCATAGGTCTCTTGAAATTAGTGAAGGAAACCCGCAACAACTTTCATATTTGCAGATAAATGAAATTGATAAAAGTCATGAAACTAGAAATATGCAGAGACAATCCAAACTCCAGCTGGAATAACATGAAGAAATAACTATCCTTGATCCAATGGTAGCTGATTTAGAGGATTTTATCAACCTAAGTTATGCACCTTTTAGCTCAGAACAAAAGGATAGAAAAATACTTAATGTAACAGATTTTTCACATGAGTTTTCTTATCTTCTAAATCAGCTAGGATTTCACCATGAGCTCCATGATCCAATAGCTTTTTTAATGGACAAAGTTTTGCATAAGTCCCCTTATGTTGCAGATTTGGATTTGATAAGAATTTGCAGTTGTAAGTATGAACCATTGATGAATTTTCTGTTGCAAAGGTTATATTATTTTTTTGCTTTCATCTGCAATACACAAGAAACTTGCTTTACTATCCAAATGATTACATGGCTTCATTGGAAATCTGATTATACTTAAGAAAATAAGCTTAGCTAGATAGACTAGTGTAGGAATGTATATAAATAAGCTTGCTATGAAAGAATTTGGTTTTCATAGAGCATGTTTTAGTTATTTGGTATGTCATTTTTCAACAATAAGCAAGTGCTCTCAAGGCATGAACAATTCACAGTTTGCAACATAGATTGATTGTGGCATATCATAGAAAGAGTACAGATTGCAAGGAAGAAATAGATAAGGCATCTGGTCTACAAATATTATTGGAGCCTCACAGGGAGGTCTCCATCCCCTATGGAGATAGATGTTAACACATAGTCACACCTCCATGGTTGTACTCAAAATATCATATCCATCAGGCACTGCGAACTGAGACAGGCACTACGAAATTTGTTATGAAATTTCCTATAGTAGCTTCTTTTACAGATTTGATCATAAATCCAACACGGTGATGTGGGTTTCTCTGCAATATTTTGTGGAGGAAGATGATATCCTTGATGACTTTCTGACCAAATTTCAGCCTGACCCGGTTTGAAATTTGAGAGAAACAATTAAAACACCAGTGCACTGCAAAATGTGTTGCAAACTCTTTGTTTTGCATAGTTGTTAGATATTCGCCTTGTTGGGAGGTTTCCACCTGTCAAGAAGGGCTTGAACAACTTATCATAGATCAATTAGATGCTAAGAGACACATTCACCAAAGTTTTATCTCCATTAAAGACCTCATGCAGTGAGTTGGAAACAATTTATTAATGACTTCCAACAATTTCCTGAAAATTAGCAGTTTGTTGGATTTTTGTCTCTTTGACTATTGCCACCTAGCTCCAAGGCCTAGAATCCAATGCAAAATATGGGATTCGACCTCATAAGGATATTTTGATGCTATTTTCTATTTAATGAAGGAGGGAGCTCTTGGATAAGGATTGTAGTCACAATCCAAGAGAGGAGAGAGCTGGGGGAGAAGTTTAGTTGCTCAATTGTAAGCGTGAGGGCCTGTTGTAATTAGCATTTATGCAATTAGAGATTCATGAGAGTTTTTTTTATCATACTTTGTGTTCTTTATTATCATTTTACCTTGTCATCTTGCTTGACTGGAATTGCAGGAATTGAAGATCAATGGTTTTTCATGAGGTGGGAGATTCATGAGCTGCAAATGATTTGTAGTAATTTCCTCCTTTCATGATCTTTGTTCTAGTTATATTTTAATTCATTTTTGTAGAGAGGATATTTGTTGGATGATATTTTTCTTTTTGTTATGTTTCTTATACCTCCATCCATCAATTATATCCCTTTTGGTTTGGTATGAGACTGAGTGCCTCTGAGTTGTAGGATGTGTTGACTCCATGCCCAATGGAATGACTTTGCAGATTGTTTGCTACCCTCTTTCTTGCTCTTCCTTGCTGATCCACCCTTTTAAAATTGATTTAATTTTTCAAGTTCGAATGGTTGATGTAAAATACATTTTTATTGATTTTAATGAAACTGAGCCTACTCTGGTTTTGATGTATTAGATCTGATGAAATCTTGTTTAATGGAAGCTAGATTTCTTTTTTCCATCTTAATCTCTCTCACTCTGAAATTTTATTGTCATTAAATGATTCAAATGATGTTTTGTAGCTGTATGACAATGGATGTTTGATTGTTATATTGTTATAGCTTTCTCAGAGTTTTGTTTGCTTGGATTTAAGAAGTTCTTGTATCTGAAGCATTTTTCTTCTTTTTCTACTGGCATAGCCTAAAGCTAGTGGTAGATTCACTTCATTTTCTTACTAAGTATTCCTCCTATCCACACTAATCCTCAAAACCCTGACCTAAGTTAAACAAGACCTCTTTTGTTGATGCATTTCATCCAAAATTTCCTGTGTTTTGACATTGTTGAACTGAGTTTTATCCATTTGACACCACATTTTAAGACTTATCTCATAAAAAATTTTATGGGTACTGAGCTTGCACTTTAGAAGTCAAAGTGTAACTTTCAGTGCAAACACGAGGGAAATTTTTAAGAAGTGGTCACCTTTACAAAGCCTGCAAGGTAATTTTGACTTGCGACATATGTTGGTAGATTTGTCAATATCATCAACACTCCTAACATGGTTATCAATGGTTGGTTGATTTCCCCCTTGATTTTTTCTTCTTATTCTTCTTCTTCCTTTTCTTATTCTTTGAGCCTCCTGGTTACTAGAATTAAGAATTTCACCAGGAGAAGAAGAAGAAATGGAAGAATATGCAATGGGTGAAGAAGGAAAAGGGTCAACACTAGGTTGATGTTCTTGGGGTGGAGGGATTGCATTTGAAGCACTAGGATAATTTGGGGTCGTTAGAGTGGAAAAAAACCATACCGCTAACCTTATGGTGAATCTAGGAAGACTCAATGTAGAAATATAGGGAGGGAAAAATTTTGCAAAAGAAGGAAAAAAAAAAGGTTCCCCATGGAAAGGGGTTCCTTGGTTGGTAATCCCAAGAAATGTTTCCATAGACACAGACTTAACCTAAGGTCGCTAAATCAAAGAGAACACACTACCAAATTCCTTTTAAGATAAGAGAGAAAAAGAAACTCCCTTGTAACAGGGAAAAAAAGAGGTAAGGATCTTTCGGACACGGTAGATGAGGCCATCAATGAAGATATGAGAAATAGTTACCCTGACCTCTACGCAAAAACCCTTCTCAGTGCAAGAAAAACTTGCTTCACGGGGTCAGCCTCCAAGGGTACTAAAAATGTGATATGAAATCTTCCCTAGGTACCATGGTAAACCCCCCATAGTCACCTCTGTAGATACCTAGGAAAGGTTACTAGGGTTTCTAACTCGCAGTCGACCTCCGGGCATGTAAATTCGATAGTTGAGACCGAATGTATGAGCAGGATAACAAAGTACGAAGCTCTTTAAGAGGATTGAAAAAATGTGGATCGGTAATACTCCTGAGGACCTCGAATGGATTCTATATTCACAAATAACCTAGACCAAATGAACCAATAACACTCACGAAAAACCCCCAATATACGCTCTTTCCACTACGATTGGTTAAGCTTTGGAGGGGTAGTCTCCACTACTGTTTTGCACACAACCTCGTGTTTAGCCCCTATGTTAGAGGGGGTTCCTGGCTATTCCTATATGATAGTTGGATTTTGTCACTCTTTAGTGTTTTACAATCTTGTTTTAGTGGCCTTGGAGAATTTACTCTCCACCCTACAACCAAGGCCCTAAAATCCTAGACTTGTTGGTTTTCTATAAAAGAAAAAAGTCTTATTGATTTTAGATTATGCACTTGTTCATTTTATGGTTGTTGTTACTCAATGGGGTAAATGTAAGTGAAACTATATGATGTGATCACTTTGACTCCAAGACTTCAAAATAAAAATTGAATGGAATGCAATCTTTAGTTTCGATGAAGCCTATCTACAAAAGGAACAAGAGGTTTCAATCAATAAAAAAGTGTAACATTCAATGCAAGAAACATGAACTACTCTTTGAATGAAAAAGATGTTTTGTATATGAGTCAAAGAAACTGTAGGATACAGGATTTTTGGGCCCTCCTGGCCATGCAGGGGATTTTTTTTTTAAATTCAATTTACTTTGCTTTAAAATGGAAACTCAAAAATGCTCCACCCACTAACTAGAATGCAAGAATTATTGTTTTTTTTTAAATGCAATGAAATGATTTCAAATGCAATGTTTTCTTCTTCCTTTCTTTCAATGAAATATTTCAATGTCAAGGGAAAGGATTAAGAAGCTAAAAATCCAAAAAAAACATGCACTCAAGCAAGAACTAAAAAAATCCAAATGTCGGAATGCTTCTAAAACAAGAAAACACCAATGGAAAGTAGATAATAACACTTCTTGTAACCTCGGAAATTGAGTGGTAGGAATCAAGGATTAATGTCAAGTTGCAATAAGACCACATAGATTCAAACACTTGAAGGATAAAAAACTTTCCAAAGAAAACCGTAACAAGCTAAAAATCAATGCTTAAAGCAACATTTGCAATCCCAAATCAATGAACAAGACTTCAAAATAAATCAAGTGAAACACTTAGAAAGTCTTGAAATTAAGATAACATAAGTTTGAGAACCTTTTTGATGAGGATCAAACTACTAGTAAGGCATACTTTGACCAAAGGATCAGGTTATCCCAAGGCAGTCCTGCACATTTCACAATTTGACGGATTTGCAAAATCAAAAGAGGAAAGGAAAGATGGTTGTTGTGTTGGTTTTGTCACATGGGTGAGAAAAAATACAACACTTACTTGCTTAGTTAAGTCAACTAAACAAGACAGAGGTTTGTGAGTTTATTAAATAACCAAATACACATGAAACAAGGAAATAAAAAGAAAAATAAAAATAAATAAATGTTAGAGAAGCTTGCAAGAACTAGAACTATGAAAAAACAAAAAAACGACAATCATATAGATACCAATGGATCTATATATTGATAGGATAACACCATAGAGAAAGGCAGGGATTTATGAATCCCCTCTTCCTCCTTGGGAGGGATCTTGAGTTCCCTAATAGAGAGCTCTTCTCTTCATGCAATGGCAAGTAACAATGGTGAAGAAATACAATGTTGATCCTCTCAAGAGGTGAGTGGAATGGACCTTGCTATAGTGCTTGAATGATTCAAAGAGGAAAGAGGATTCTCCAAGAAGAATTCTTGCAACATAACAATACCTTGAAGTGCTTATTTTTCTAGCACACCCATGGCACATATTTATAGTGTCCATTCATGGCAAGATACAACTGGTTCATAGTGTGAATAAGGGGCCTTTTAGGGAACTTCCTAGCCCTTGACCAACCTCCAAGCTAGATTTCGCTCAGATATGAGTGTCAAATCGTGTTGGGGGTCGGACTGGAAGTGATTGAGAGGCTTGTTATCGCTCTATAATTTCTTAAGGCTATGAAAGAAATGACAGAGGTAACCAAAAAACCACTTTGGAAGATGGGATCTATCCCTGCCATCTTCAGAGATGGATCTCTCTGTAAGATTTAGATTTGTTTAGGTTAAAATATTAGGCTAGTTATGATAGTTCAAGGTTTGCTTGTTTGATTTGAATAGTTGGTTGGAACAATGAAGATGGGCCATTGGGAAAATGGAGTCACAGTTTTGAATTGATCAAATACGAGGTTTAACAGGATAATATTGCAGGGCAGGGTAGGAAAATTCACTGGATCCTCAACGATTTTAGGTATGGAAGAGGTGAAAAGGTCTAGAAATCCAATAAAAAACAGAGCAATTAGGAATTGTGATTTTAATCTTCAGTGGAAAACACAAAAATTATTCTTAATCCAAAGACAAAGTGTACATTTAAACAAATTATGTCCTTTATCTTCTTAGAATAATTCCGAATTTAGGAAACAATAGTGATAACAGAAGAAAACAAATTAACAGGGAAAATACACTTCACCAATAAAGTTGACACAAGCATCCTGTAATAATTGCACTATATTACTAGAAAATCAGATCAATAGTGTCTCTATGGGCTACTTTACAATACTATTCCTAACCTAAAAACAAGTTGCAACACTTCATACTTCAAAATGAGAAGTATTTATAAATTTATTTACAAAAGATCCCATCATAACTAATCAAGATTTATTTTAGGGATATATAAACTAACATCTATCTCTAATCACAACAATGTAGCACTGTTAATATTTGCTCAGATTTCTGGCATTGTTTTGATGGAAGTTGTTGATGATCTCCCCTTTGATTCCTGTTATGTTGTTGGTCCTTGCTGCTGAGTGTGTCTATTTATGCAAGTATCGTGCATTGAAATCTAGAATTGGATGATTAACTGTTGATCTTCTACTGCTAGGTGTCTTCATGCCCCCGAAATCTAGAATGAGGTTGAAACTATCTCCACAAAATATTCTTACTGTCCTCTCATACTGATTTCTTTTCCATCTATCCCTTTGAATTCTATTTCTATCACAAAATATTTGGAATCACCTTGGCCTTTTTACCTCAGTCTACCATCGTAAAATCCATTTCATTTTGGCTCAGTATTCACGGGTTTTCAGTCATCAAATAGTGTAACGGGGGGGAAATGATGAGTTTTTATGGTTGTAGGGATATCAGTTAAGGCACATAACCGTTAAGGGATTGATTATAGTAATAGGGAAGGAGTTAATTGGCTAACAGATAAGAGGTGTTGGGATAGGTGTCGTGTAGGGAGAGGAGGATTAGAGGCAGGAAGGTGAGCGGTATCGAGAGTGAGTT
>ML811069.1:29242-72455 GCA_009831015.1 Picea engelmannii
GGGGGGGGGGGGAACATGGTTACTGCTCAAATGACAACAACAACCAATTGTAAAACAAGCCAATAAAACATACTGCAATCCACCCTAACACTACCACTTTCATATATCTCAACACAGGAATTCCCTTGGCTGTAATCAATCTCAGAACAGGGGCTGAAACAAGGTTATGGGATATATTAAGGGTTTGTAATTAGCAGAAAGTGAGATCATGGAAGGGGAAGAAAAGGATTACTATTCATGAAATTAACCAAGCGATCCATAAAATATTATGCAGTAAGACTAGGGGTACCCTTCGATCAACAATCATTAGATTAAATAACAATTCCTATACAAGACTTTAACACAGTGTTGTTGCGGAATAGTAAGTTTTCCCATACGAATTGTAGGAAGCATTGAACTCACAATATGCATTCTATAACGAATTACGATAGTCCCCACTTACAATCTATTACTATCAAAATCAATCACTATTCAGTCCTTTCTTCAGTCCATGACTATACCCCACAGTCATGCTTTCAAATCAATGAAGTCCCTAATACTGTAAAAGGGCTCATCAAATTAGAATGGTATTCATTCACATAAATATGCCATAACCACAATAATCAAAACATCAATTGTCATGCCTGAAATGACAATTGACCATACAATCAATAGCTATCGTTTAGACACAGGCACTGCCGGAGTAAAATTCCAAGGCAATGAGCTCTGCCCTTGTAAAAACAACAGTTTATTTTGACTTAAAAATTGAATGACCTACCCAATACAATTTTAATCAAAGTGGCCAATTCGCCATAGTAAACATGCTTAAAACTTAGTGGGTATCACTGAGCATAAAAACAAGTCATCCAACCATACACAGTGCAAAAATGAGAAAATACCACAGTGTAACATTCCCAATAATCACACAGCAACATGCGACCACGATACACTCAAACATCATGTTGGGCTATTGATTTAGTCACCCACGATTTACCAGGCCACACATACTCAGGTTTATTCGACCAACAACAAAAGATGCAGTATATATATCCAGTCCAATTATTTACTTTGTAAAAACATCATCTACAGGACGTGACATGTGTGTATAACACCAAACCCTTGTAACCAATACCAACCATCATTCAAACTTTTGTCAATGTAATTACTAGTTACCGCAAATCAATCAACAATTCACCACTATGAGAGAAAATCAATCAATAGACCAATTGTAGTAGCTATGCATATTTACACATCAAATTGAATTGGAGTAGAGGCCTTCTTCATTAACAGTACTGAGTTATGAATATAAGGAGGATAGCCGTGTATTTCGAAAATGTGAATGCAATGTAGGGCTTAACATCACATCAGGGTGGCAGTTAACTATATGTCAAAACAAAACAACTACCATACGACTGATTGGGTGAATCCATATTCAAAGTAATCGACTATGTATTTAACCTCCAATAATCCATTACAATTGGACATGCATGACATTTTTCTCTGCGAAACTTCAGACTGGAGGGATTAAAGGTTTGCTTGGTAGCCACCACAGGAAGAACAAAGCCAATCTTGGTATAGCAAGTGGAATTTAATGCATGCAGGGTGTAAACCTCGTGCCTTTCGATCAAACAACCACCACAGTGTGGTAAGGATAGGGCCAATTTATGACAGAAAAAACTCAGTTTGTGATCCCTAGTGGTGAAATCAATCCATCTCCCATATGTACGACGTGCGGTGATACTAATACTTTAGCCACAAAACCCATAAAAAAATGAGGGTTTATTTAGCAATGTGAAACATGAAAAATGGCCCAGTAAGACCAACAGGGTCTTCCAAAGTAACCAACAAGGATAACATAGATCTCTTTTGACTGCTAACACCCATTAATGTTACGAATTCAACCTCATTTCAAAGAGAATCATCAATGTCTCATTCACAATCACCATTACCAGTCGCAATACTTAAGGAAAACAAAGCTAATATATTTGAGCCGAAATCCATTTCGTAACTGGAGTAAATTCATGAAGGGACAAAGAAAAGAACATACCTGTAATCAAATGTCTTAAGCACGCGGTAGCCAAACAGTTCCTTTCTGCTGAGAAATCGGAACATAACCCAACCGTAGTGTTTGGAAGATGGCCTGACCATGGTGGTGTCCATTGGTAAGGGTAAATGTGATGTGTAATAAATGCACAATATTTACCTACTCCAATTTCATTCAATTCTTAGTACACACCAACTATTTACCCAACAAATCATTCATCTTGCAACAACAACCTTTAATTTCCAAGAGTGCCACCCACATTACAATCTCTATTATGCATAAATGTATATCAACTATATCATATATAACCTTGAATCACTCGTATGGCTATCCTATGTTAGATTGGGTTTGCCACAATCCTCTTCAATGCATATAGTATGGCATGTTAGTATAGGGCAGTTTCTTCTTTTTGTCATTACTAACATGTGTTTGTTGCAGGTGTCACAATTCCTAAATCCAAGGACAACCAACAATGATATCCTGAAAAAACTTCAGTATAACTTGATCTTGAAACAGCCAGGGAAACATGTCTAAAATGTCTGATCCATTTCCAATAAACCAAGATATCGTTAGCCACGAAAGTAGTGTTGAATAGTATCGAATAACACTAAACTTGATCTTCAATAGTGCAAGGGGTCCCACCTACTAGTATTATTTAGATTTTACAATAATAGGCGTTAGCAATACTTTGCGGGCCAAACCTCATTGCGAATTTAATTGTCAACGGGGTCATAGAAAACATGGTTGTTAAAATTTGTTTGTTGATCTCCCAAATCAAAGGGCGAAGGTAGCCATGTGCAATATTACTTCTGCTAACATAAAACTTCATAAGGAAGACTCATAAATGGAGGAATTTGAGGTGTTTCCTGAACTTCTAAAGCTTTGAGCTCTCTTTCCATATCTTTGGAAAACTCATCCAAAAAATGAATCTTAGCTGTTGAGATACATTTACATGACTTTAAATAAGAATATAAACATGCATAAAAGTTTTCATCACCTCCATATTCAATGCTCTTATCGTTCCATTCCATAAAGCTTTGAATGGAAGGAGAGTCTGCCACAAACTCTGTCTCCTCCATCCATGTTTCCAAAAAGACAATCCATAAAGCTGTAATAGTTCTAATAGATCCAGCAGACAAACCTTCAACCCAACTTTTACACTTTCCTTGGAACGAATCATGAAACAATCTAAGGAAAACATCTTCATTTTTTACTCTAAGAAGCTTAGTGAAATCACGAAAATTTGATAAATGTTTCCAAGTCAAACTCAGATCATCTCCATTGAATTTTGGACCATTTCTCAAAAAATATTCATCCTTGGGTAAAGGATTCGAGAAACCATAAATTTGTGAAAAATCTAAACATGCATATCTTGAAATGATAGTATCGAATTCTAAGTTCTTCATTAGCCCAGTGGAGTCATTAGTGAACGCCTCAAGCAATGAATCTTTCTAACAGTGGAGTCGCCATGATATTATTTCATCTGGATATAACTGAGAATGGAGTCGCTAGGTGGATGATTTCAGCCTTCCTATGTCTGATCGCTATCCACCATCAACAATTAGATCTAAAAACTTGATACTCTTTCTTGAGGGGGATTAACCTTTCGTCCCTAGTATGGTCACCACTATGTTATCGCTCTGTAATTTCTTAAGGTTGTGAAAGAAATGAAAAAGGTAACCACAAAACCACTTTGGAAGCTGGCATCTATCCCTGTCAGCTTCAGAGAGGGATCTCTCTGTAAGATTTAGATTTGCTTAGGTTAAAATATTAGGCTAGTTATGATAGTTCGGGGTTTGTTGTTTGATTTGAATAGTTGGTTGGAACAGTGAAGACGGGCCATTGGGAAAATGGAGTCGCTGTTTTGAATTGATAAAATACAAGATTTAATAGGCTAATATTGCAGGGCAGAGTAGGCAAATTCACTGGATCCTCAATGATTTAAGGTATAGAAGAGGTGAAAAGTTCTAGAAATCCAATAAAAAATAGATAAATTAAGAATTCTGATTTTAATCTTCAGTGGAAATCACAAAAAATATTCTTAATCCAATGACAGAGTGTACATTTAAACAAATTTTGTCCTTTATCTTCTTAGAATAATTCAGAATTTAGGAAACAATAGTGATAACATAAGAAAATAAATTAACAAGGAAAATGCACTTCACCAACAAAGTTGACACAAGCATCCTGTAATAATTGCATTGTATTACTGGAAAATCTGATCAATAGTGTCTCTGTGAGATGCTTTACAATACTAGTCCTAGCCTCAAAACAAGTCCCAACACTTCATACTTCAAAATGAAAAGTATTTATAAATTTATTTACAAAATATCCTGTCATAACTGATAAATATTTATTTTAGGGATTATCTAAACTAACATCTATCTCTAATCACAACAATATAGGAATGTTAAGATCCGCTCAGATTTCTGGCACTTTTTTTATGGACGCTGTTGATGATCTTCCCTTTGACTCCTGTTGCGTTGTTGGTCCTTGCTGCTGACTGTGGCTATTCATGCAAGTATCGTGCATTGAAATATGGAATTAGATGATTGACTGTTGATATTCTGCTTCTAGGTGTCTTCATGCCTCTGAAATCTAGAATGAGGTTGAAACTATATCCAAAAAATCTGCTTACTGTCCTCTCATACTGATTTCTTTTCCAACTTTCCCTTTGAATTCTATTTCTGTCACAAAATATTTGGAATCACCTTGGCCTTTTTACCTCAGTTTCCCATCGTAAAATACATTTCATTTTGGCTCAGTCTTCACGAGTTTTCAGTCATCAAATAGTGTAACGGGGGGGGAATGATGAGTTTTTATGGTTGTAGGGATATCAGTTAGGGTGCGGGACCATTAAGGGACTCCTTATGGTAATAGGGAAGGAGTTAATTGGCTAATGGATAGGAGGTGTGGGGACAAGTGTCGTGTAGGGAGAGGAGGAGTAGAGACGGGAAGGTGAGTAGCATCGAGAGTTAGTTAGGCAGATTTCATAGGGGGGAGGGGTAGGCGGTGTGTGGTAATCGGAGGGAGGTGAGAAACGATGAGGGAGTGCCGCGTTAGATGGGGCCAGAGTGGGGGAAAACAAATTTTCAGACCCCCCCCCCTCCACCTATAAAGGTAGGTAGGTCGAGGGGGGGCGAAAAAAAATGAGGGACGTAGGGACGATGCCGTCGGGGAAAATCTATGCGGAATTTATGCGCTACAAGACAAATTTTCTTATTTGTTTTCCAACTTTGGTTAAAACATATGTTCCATAAAGAAAAATATTTTCTTTCTAACCTTTTGACCTAGATGTCGGTTTGAACCACCAGATATAGCATTGGAAAGGTGCTCCTGAGCACTATGCCATGAAAACACCTGCAACCTGATCTGAACTGAATTTTACATGTGAAAAATCTCCCAAAGATCCATACTTTGTTTTGGCCATCAGACTTCAAAAAATAAATGGTTGCTTGGATCAACAAAATTTTAGGCTATGAAACCTAGTGATTCATAAGCTAAACCTTACCAACATATTTCCAAAATAGATAATTGAACAAACAAATTAACTATATTTATAGGACCATAACATGGCCGACAAGATTCATAAATGTGTCGTTCATGAGAAGTGTGAGGCTTTGCTTGTAGATAGTCATGCACGTTGTGCATTCTGTGCACAATGCACGATTAGGTCTTTGTTAGCCTACGCATTTTGCGCACAGTGCACGTAGTTCCTTTGGTGAATTTGCGCATTTTAATTTTTGAACCAAGTATACAATTGTGTGCCTTTTTGATGGATTTTGGTGTTCTAGGTGTACTAATTGATGTTGGCATTGATGTCTTTCTTCAACCATTGTGTGCAATGCTACAGACGATTTTTTAGTGATAACAGATGCCCCCTTATGTGTGAGGTTAGGAGCATATGTATAGCCGAAATACATCAATGTTTCTTTTGCTGAGAGTTCCATTGTAACGAAGAGTGAAGAGAGGAATTGCAAGAGTGACCTGCCGGAGGGAGAGGGGAAACTGTGGGAACCAAACCTTTCTCTAGGAAGAAAAAATAAAATATGAATACAAACGAGGCGGGCATGTCCCATGCTCGTGTCATGAAACCAAAATGTGGGACTGTAACTGAAGATGTATGATGATGTAGATAACTGCAGTGCCCTTAGGGGTGGTTGATAACAACATATGATAGTTCTTAATGGTGAACAGGCTCTGAAGCGAGTAAATGATGACGATAAGAAGTGTCGATGACTTGTAGGCATTGATGGCCTATCAAATTTAGAGGTCTTCGACTGATATGGAAAGTTGCAACGGTCATATAGTAAGACCCACCTTAACATGAGAGTGTGCTGAAGTTGAAATTTATGGGGGTCAACAGAATCATAAATCAATGATGACTCTCTCTCTGTCGTACGAGACTCCTCATTGAAAAGGTAATGAGAGTCAAGATATTGCCACCCTTCTAGAAACTGTGTTGAGGTTGACAAGAAGGGAGATGCGACGTCAAGAAGCAAATGGATTCTTGAAATCCACTAAGTAATATATGATGTCAGATACTGATGGGTAACATGGACGAATTCAAGACGCTATGGGACTCAAGACTTCCCTTGGTTGGGGTGTTGAGGGATGATTGGAAGCAATCGTAAAACTAGATCTAGCGTCAGGGGACAACTAGATATGGGGTTAAACTATGTCGGAGGCTAACAAAGTGGGAAAACTCAGAGATCATGGGTACATGGATTTGTGATACTCAGGGTTTGTTAACGATGTCGATATGAAAAAGGGTGTGTGTCCCAACCAAGGGCGACATGGGTTTCTTTTCCGGGTAAAAGAAGGCCATCGGGGATGACGACTAAAAAATATATGTATATGTTGGAAACAAGGGCTTTATACAATTACCAAGGAAATAAAGAATACTTAGGGTTGAGTATACAAATACAGAAATGAGTTCCCAGTGAAAGATGGCTTGGCCTGTTAGAGCACAAGTTTTTGAAAAAGGACTGGTGGAGGGTGGGGGCCAGATGGGTGGGTTTTTGTATTAGGTAAATGGATGGAGGACAATCTACAGATGGGAAAACTGATGGTGGATGAGATGGAGGGCTAATGGAACTACAAGGGTGTAGTCAATAGAACCAAGTGTAAGCTAATATGACCCGAAGAGTCCATTGGGAATTTTAGCAGTATGATAAGAAGAAGTATGGGGTTCATTCTCGGAAGTGAAAAATACTATCGGGACTCCCAATACTAAGTGAAATCAACATGAGTGTCAAGTTGCCAAGGGGAACTATGAATGGGAAAAATCATGTGGGGGAGAGTGCTATCAGTTGACAGTACCAACATGTGACAGAGGTAAAGATACTCCAGAGTCGAGTGGAGGGACCCTAAAGGAAAATGTCAGAGGGTGTGACTGGGATATGAAATTGTTTACAAAGGGAGTAATTGCATGTCAGTATCGAACACATACCTGACGGGGTTGTAAGATCGTGTAACAAGTACCTGCACAGAAAAAACCAAATACCCAACGTGAACAATATCTGATAATAAATATCATATAACAACTATTTGATAAAATTTGAAAGTGACCATGCGTACCTGAATGTGGCATGAGAAAAATGCTCCTCCAGGTAAAAGTGCAGATGATAACCCATGGAATGTGAATGTGTAGATGTCTGGATCAGGATCTCGTGGCTGAGAACGAATCAGAAAATGGAGGCTCTGGGCTCGTGTAACAGAATGTGGAAGTTGGGAAAAAGGACCTATATATGGATGGTGCGTTGTAGCATGGTTTTGAGGACTTTATTAATAGCCTCAACCTGTCCGTTGGAATGAGCGTAGTATGGGGAGGCAAACTCATGGGTGAAGCCTAATTTTGAGGATAGTTCTGCAAAGATCTCATTCTCAAAATGTTTACCATGATCGAAAACTAATTGTTGGGGGACTCTGAACCAGGTAATGACGTGGTTGAAGAAAAAAATGTGTTGCTTTGTCAGCAATGTTGTTAAATGTGGGCGTGGATTTGGCCCATTTGGTAAAATAATACATTTCCACAACAATGTACTTGTTTCCATTACTAGATGGAGGATGGAAAGTCATAAAATCTATGCCCCATTTACAAAAGGGGTCGGTTGTGATGACTGGGTGTAGAAGAGCTAGTGGAGCTCATGCTTTGTTTGCATAAAGCTAGCATTTATTGCATCGCTTGACAACATGGATGAATTCATGAAACAAAGAGGGCCAGAAGTATCCTTCTTGAATGATTTTTTTGGCGGTGGACATACCCGAGAGGTGACCATCGCAAGCTCCGATGTGGAAATCATTCAAGATTCTGTCGGCTTCGTGGATGGTAAGACATCGTCGGAAGATGGTATCGACCCCACATTGGTAAAGAATGTCTTCGACGAGGAGGTATCGGGGGGCCTGATGGTGAATGTATCAATGATCATCTCGAGATAGGTGAGACCTGAACTTTTTTGTACAAAGGTAGATGAGAAGGTCACCATACTAGGGGTCGTCGGGGGGGATGAAGAATATGTGTTCATCAGGGAAATCCTCATTGATGGGGGAATCTTTGGTGTTTGAGGGAAAATATGTAATGAGTTCGGCTAGGACAAGAACTTTCTTGATTTTTGGAGTAGAGAACTCTAGATCGTATTCTTGGAGGATAACGATCCATTGGGAAAATTTTATGTTGATCTATCATTGACTAAGCAAGTACTGCATGGGGTTGGAATCTGCAACGAACTTGGTAGTTCGAAGCAGAATGTAATGCCACAATTTTTGGATTGCGAGAACAACTGCTAGCGTGAGTTTTTCATCATGACTATACTCTAAGGGTGGCTTTGAAAGGTTTTTACTAATGTAGTAAATCACATGTTCATGCCCATCATCCTCTAATTGGATGAGGATGCCTGCGACTAAAACAACAGAGGATGATAAGTAGAGGATGTAATCGCAATCATAGTCTAGGGGACTAATCAAAGGGGCATTGGATAGGGCAGTTTTTAAATCATCAAAATTTGTTTGAGCATGTTCGTCCCATCAAAATGGGATATCATGTGCAGTAAGCGGAGAAAACTATGTGCACGAGTGGTGTAGCCTGGGACAAAGCGACGTAAAAAGTTGGCTTTGCCTTGTAGGATCTATAGTTGGAGTAAATTCCCAAGTGGTGGAATTTCTTTGATAGATTGGACCTTGATGGGGTCCATAATGTTGCCATGTTGGGAGACAATGAACCCAAGGAGGCGTCCGACAGTGACGCAAAAGACACACTTGAGGGGGTTCAAGCGGATATTATATTGGTGACAACATTGAAAAACAATGCATAAGTCATCTAAATGTTGGGTTCGCTTTTTGGATCGAGCAGTGAGGTCATCCAAATAAGCAAGGATGATGCAAGAAATATCATGAAAAACATAGGTCATGGCCCGTTGGAAAGTAGCATCGACATTTTTGAGTACAAAGGGCATGACGCGATAAGAAAAGGTACCCCAAGGGGTTGTAAAAGTGATTTTGTATTGATCTGCTGGGTGGATTTGAATTTGATTGTATTCAGAGAAACCATCCATAAAGGACAGTGCCTTGTGGCCGACACAATCATCGATTATTTGGTCGATGAAATGGGTTGGGAAATTATCTTTGGGACAAGCGTGGTTGAGCTCGCAAAAGTCTGTGCAGACATGAATAGTTCCCTATTTTTTGTTAACGGGGATGGGGTTGGAGACACAAGAAGTGTACTCAATGGGGTAAATGAACCCGACAATGCATAATTTGTCAATTTCGGCTTTGATAGACACAAATTTAAATGGGTGTAGGTGGCATTGCTTTTGACGAACATGGGTGATATCCAGGCATGTGTCGATTCGATGTTCGACTATAGAAGGATTGAGGCCATGCATCTCCGTATATGACCAGGAAAAAATATCTGGGTATTCCTGAAAGAGAGATTTGTAAGCAATGATTTCTTTAGGGGAGCATGCGACACCAATGGTGATCTCTTCTACAATGCCTTGTTTAATGGAAATGTCAATGTTGATTGTGGGGGAGATGTTGTCCATGTTGCCTTCTTCAAAAGCATCGGGGGCATGAATAGGGTTTTTGAACTAGTCAACATGCCCAGAGGAATAAAGTCCTTGGTTTTGATCGCACATAGGTAGGCTTGATCAGGAGTGTGAAAGACCTCTTGTGAGAGGAAAACTGCTCGATGATGGAGCGCATTCCAAGGGAAATCAAGGGTAGTCATTTCCTCCAAGATATCTTTGTCGCAGTGGAAAATGTGAGAATACAGGGGATCATGGGAGATGGCAGCGGGAACTTTCAATGGGTAAGTGTTATTGTCCTCAAGGGGTGAGGACGTATAAGGGATATCGTGTACAGAGTGTGATGTCTTGCTTGACATAAACCAAATGTCACAATACTGTGGATGGTATATCATTCATGTGGGGACTGACAAAGACATATAACGAATGTTAGTAATGTGAGTGTCAGTAGGGAGAGCTTGAGAGGGCTCAGGCAGAGATGTGTGGCATATTGTGGCTAACATTTGGTGGAATTGAGGTAGAGCTGGGAAATGATGAGTGTAATGGCCATATTCTGAGCATATGGAACATGTAAAATTGGTTCGTAATCCTTTCTTGCATGTGGTTTAGGACTCTGTAGTAGTGGTGGATGTACTTGGTGGAGTGGCAAGTAATGGGGTTTCTTTAGGGAGCTAGATAATATTTCATAATGCAAGAAGAGTAGGACATATGTTGGTGGGGTGCCCTTCTCTTTTGCATAGTGCGCAAGGGGATTGAGCTCGGAGAGGGAGTGGAGCTATGGGCTCACTCTTCCTTCGTCTTCCCCCTATGGTGGTGGTGTTTTCGTTAATTGGGAGTGGGGGTGGTGTGGTAGGATCATGTATTGGGATCTGCATCGGTAATCCCTATGTCTGAGGAGGGAGAGATGGTGTAGGAACCATGGAGGGTGGATGGAGATACCATACAGGGATGGTAAGAACAATGTTGGGAAGGGTGATGGTAGAAACTACCTGAAATGCTTGGACGCTAGGTGGGGGGTAGAAAAAGGGGATTTGGTTAATGTCTTGGGGGACTATATCCCAAACTGGTATTTTCCTCTGGAAGGGGGGGGGGAATCCGGGATAAGTGGTTCAGTGGTGTTTTTGGGGAATTATTGAGGTAGTTGTTCACCGACTAGTGGAACTTTGATGTGGGGAGGGGACTCAGTGAGAGGAGAATTGTCTCTGATATCTATTCTGTTAGAGGAAACTACACACACTTGTGATGAAATAGAAGGGTTTAGGAGAGGTTGTGCTCCATGAGTCCCTAACAAGGATGGGTCCTTGAATATTCTAGGACCAATGTTGATGACTGAAAAATCATCCAAGCTAGTGCGGACAAGGGGGAGGATGTTATCAATGTTGGCAGAATGATTAGGCTCGTAATGTGTAAGTTGGTTGATGGTGACAACTTTCCCGTTATGGGGGAACATCATTGTATGAAACACAGAAGAGGATATCGCCTTCGTAGCATACATGTACCTATGTCCGAACAAGATATTGTAATCAAGTGGGGCATCGATAACTTCAATGTCAATCAGGATGGTTTTTCCCCCAAGGTCTACAGGGACATTTTGGAAGATCCCTTCAGGGGATGATGGTCGATCGTCATAAGATCTCAGGGTGATGGAAGATGGTACTAGCTTAGATGAGATGATTTTATGCCATATGACTTTGGACATAATGCATGTGGATGCACCTTCATCGGTAATGCATTGATGAAATATGATGTTCTGTATATTAAATGGTATCTAAAAAGATACCGGAGTGAGGAGGCGTGGTTCTCCGCTATCCAAATCAAAAGTGATGAGTCGAGTATCAGCTGGGTCAACTGCCCCCAAGGAAGAAAGCAAGGATTTTCACTGAGATAAACAATTTTTAAGGACCTACAACACAAACATGGCTACAGGGGATTGTTCTAAATCATTGACCAAACTATAATTATGGGCAACCCTAACATGAGGGTTATGTAAATTCCGTCGTAAAGATACGCGGGGTATACGGGGATTGGGTTCAATGTTAGGGCGTGAGATCATCAATGGTTGTCTGAATGTATATGGAGTTGTGTCGAAGGTGGTTGGGATAAATTTGGGAGCTTTTCCGTATTGGCGGTCATGTGTTTGCAAAAGAATATCTTCTTCGCTGGTATGGAGGATCTTGTGATCGACTAGATTTTCGGGTTGATTGGGACCTGGGTTTTGATATTTCCCCATTTTTGGTGGGGTAGAGTTTATCTCTTGTTGAGTATTCATCACACCTTGGTGTGGAATGGGGTTTTTCAAAATGGCCGGAGGTGGGGGTTGCAAATAATGTTGTGGGGCCTACTAAGGGGCAGGCGGTGTTAGAGGGCATTGTGTGTTCATGGGTTCTTTCATTTGTTTGTAATCGACAATTTGGGGGTAGTGGTGAGTATAATGTCTATACTCACCACATAGAGCGCAAGGGAAGTTAGTTCTAAGATTGTTGTTCTTCCCTTGGCATGGTTGATTGTTATTGTTTCCCCCTTGGGGGTTTTGGTTTCCTTGATTTTGGTTGCCCCCAGTGGGATGGTTTTCTTGGGAGTTATGTCCTCCTGGTCTCGGGTTGTTATTGTTTTGATTTTTTCCTTTATTCTTGGCATTATTTAGCTGATGGGTCAGATCTGCCGTATTCAACTGTTCAAAATAATGAACCTACTGAATGGGAGAGGGATGAACACAATTAACGCCGACATGTGGTTGTCCCAGTGGAGGAGCAACCAGATGGGGAGGACCGGGAAATGGAAAATACAGATGGTTTTGTGGGGACGATCCATATGGTGTATAGGAAGTTGAAGTACTTCCACCACTGTTGTGAAATATATGGGGGTTGGGGGTGGACCCATGCTTGATTGAGGGGCTTGATGCATCTGGGGTACCGGTGGGGGTCCTTCCAACGACTGGGGGGGAACAACACGATATGACTATTGGTGAGTGGGAGGAGGATAATACGACATCCCTCCATATGGTTGAGGATACTGATTTGCACCATAAGTAGGCGATGGGTGGTTGTAAGGGTTCAGATGTTTTATAGAACCAATCAACCCATCCACAACATGGGATATCTCAGGTTTGTCCTAGCCAAATGGTATGGGTCTGGGTGCATTAGGAAATACTGTGTACAAGTAACCTGTTTGAGCATATATGATGTCAAATTGTTGGGCTTTTCTAATGGCTTCCTCTTCTGATTGAGGAAAAGTGGATGCTACATCCTTTGTAATCACATGGACGAGGGATTTAAGAAACCAATCAAGAAGTTGTTCTTTGGTGGTTTCTTCTTTACACAAACTATGTCACCAACACCATTCATGGATGTGGTCGGCGATATGGATAACAGTGGTTTGTTTGAACTCAGAGAGAATTTCTAAAATAGTGTCATGACGAATTGGTAATTGGAAAAAGGACACAAAGACCTTGGCCAATGATTCAAAGGGCACATGGGACCCTGATTTTTCATCCACATACCATTTGGATGATGAACCAGTGAGGGTTTGTTGAAATAACCTCAAGTGGATGGAATCATCCATGATGCTATTTGAAGAGCACCATAAGTGGAAGGTCATAAAATGATTGGCGGCGAGATCTTCCCCTGGTTTTCCTTCAAACTTCAGAATATCTGAAGGCAATTTTGTAAGCATATTGGGCCAAGTGGCATCATGCAAATGGGATCATTCATGAGTTTGGTTAAATCAAGAATGTTGAGGGATGTCAAGTATGGCATAGGGGGATTTGGTGGAGGATTATTTTCAACCATTGTGTGTATAGGTAACGAACATGTCCCTTGAGAGGGATTTGGTGGGTTTGTACTTCTCCCTTGAGAAGAATTTTGTCCCCCACCTCCTTGTGAAGGAAAACCAATATATGGATTTCCTTGGGTATTTGACCCAAGAAAAGTGGAACCAAGTAAAGATGATCCCAAGATAGTAGAACTCATGGGGGTGTGATATGGTGGAGCCGGTGAGTTGGTGATACTAGGGACTCCTCCTAGAATAGGAGGGAGATTATGCAAAGCGTCTAGAATGACGGGGATTCTATGGTTCCCCTATGGTTCTGACTAGAAAAGTGAATGTGTGGAAATGGTGACAAGAGAGAAATACAAGAACATGAGCTTTTTATATTTTTGATCTTCACAAAATAGTATATCTCACAATTGCATGTAATCAAATGAACATCATACATAAATCAACTATAAAATAAACAAGCATCTGGATAGGTGGATTTTTTCTGTGTGGGGAAAAATAAAAATAAATGCTCGTGTCCTAAAAAGACCTATCGTCCTTCCTCTCAATTTAGCACAGGGCCTTCCAATAGCACTCAACAATGGGGTCTGAATCCACCAAAAGAGGAACTAGTGAAGGCTGAAGTAATCATTTATAATGAGGGGTAGAGGGTGCATATCCCGAAAGAACTGGCGATATTTCCCAATAGCCACACAAAATCTGATCAAGGTGCGATTGCAGCCCACAACTGCCACCTGGGGAGATATCCCATGTTTGGCCACTAAGTAACTCGTTCAAAGTGCAACATTTATATTTTCGGCCTAAAACACGGGTCACGGGCAGGATACCCTCACAAGAGTTGGGTGACTCAAGGAGGGATGCGTAGAAAAATCGTACCTCAGCCTTCGACCCTTCACGGTTATATCCCTGCCTTATGGTATAGGAACACTTGACTTTGAGGATTTGAAATATCCCTATTCTCAACTTCTATTGTTTCAAAATGTGAGAACATAATAACAAGGGGTTATTTGGATGCCTACCCCCGAGATCCTACCTAGACTAAAAAAATTCTTTAGGCACCTCTTGTGGAGGAAAATTTAGTGCATTCTTAGAAATGTTTTAGATGGAGTGGGCTGAGAGATTGGGGTCATGGACCAAGCTCGTTTGAATTAATTTGGTGTGGATAATTTCCAAAGAAGTAGTCATATCTTTCATAGTTCCTTTGAAGTACTTTGTGAGTACTAAAAAATAAAGCCTACTTCGACCTCCACTATTTTAATAGAAATTGTGTGTGTGATGAGTGGCTCTATGTGCAAGAAAGTGAAAAGTGTGAAAAATATTTTTAATAAGTTAAGAGTAATATTGCAACATGTGGACTTCATGTGGTCCTTACAAATATTCTTACCTAGATTACTATGTTTCTTTGCTACAACCTTGTGGAATGGAACTTTTAAAGCCCTAAAGAACTAGCAATGTGGACATATGGGTCCTTACTTGATCCTTAAACTCCATGGAATGTTGTCTATACTAAGAAATATTTTGAAACTATCCTAGGATTGTAGACATGTGGGCATGTATGGGACCGTTACTTGATATTTCAAACTTTCCTAGAGTGTTTTCTAGACTAAGAAAGCTTTTAGAAACTATCCAAAATTGCAAACATTTGGGCATGTATGGGCCCTTACAAATCTTTAAGATGATTTCCAGAACTAAGAGGTACCCTAGGGAAGCTTTGTCCTCTCCTAATTATTTTTTAAGGAGGATGAAATTTTCTTTCAACCACCTTTATGATTCCCGAGATCACACTTGGGTGCCAGGGGGAAGCATACTTGAGGGTTAAAATTGATTTTTGGTCCCAAATTAGTTGATTTGTGTTTTGAAAAAGAAATAACTTCAACTCAAAATTTGAAATGTCAAATGAGCCATCCATGTGGAAACAAAGCAAAGAGAAGAATAATGATTATTTTTACCCCTATGTGCTTATGTTAGCTAACCTTCCTTGTTATAAAGGACTCTAAGTGAAGTGTGGTTCCTTTAAAAAATTGTAGGAAATTAAAATATGAAGCCAAGGAGCCCTCCAACCACTCATAAAAACCCTTACAATTTGAAAAAAATGAACTTATGCGTGGGTTGTAGTTCTGACATTCACGCTAAGCACGCAGAATGTGCACAGTGTGCAGAGTTATGAAGGTTGTCATGCGCACAGAGAGCAAAGTGCGCATAATGCGTGTTTCTATGCCTCGAAAGTTGTGAACTGCCTGTCACGGATTGAGAAAGAAATTTCCAAATGAAATTCTCTTTCCTTGGCTCTTGATGCTGACTTTGGAAGACTAGATTAGGCTGGTTTTGTTACCTTCATATCCAAACAATTAGAAAGAAGTTCTCTCAAGACTTAAATAGGGAGGAATTTGATTTGCAATCCCCAATATCGTCGCCAATTTGTTGTGTTGGTTTTGTCACATGGGTGAGAAAAAACACAACACTTACTTTCTTAGTTAATTCAGCTAAAAAATACATAGGTTTGTGAGTTGATTAAATAACCAAATACACATGAAACAAGGAAATAGAAATAAAAAGAAAAAGAAATAAATGTTAGAGAAGCTTGCAAGAAATAGAACCATGAAAAAACAAAAAAATGACAATCATATAGCTACCAATGGATCAATATATTGATAGTCTAACACCGTAGAGAAAGGAAAGGCCTTATGAATCCCCTATTCCTCCTTGGGAGGGCTCTTAAGTTCCCTAATAGAGATTTCTTTTCTTCATGCAATGGCAAGTAACAATGGTGAAGAAATACAATGCCAATCCTCTCAAGAGGTGAGTGGAATGGCCCTTTCTATAGTGCTTGAATGATTCGAAGAGAAAAGAGGATTCTCCAAGAAGAATTCTTGCAGCATAACAATACCTTGAAGTTCTTATTTTTATAGCACCCATGGAACATATTTATAGTGTCCATTCATGGAAAGATACAACTAGTTCATAGTGTGAACAAGGGGGTCTTTTAGGGCACTTCCTAGCCCTTGACCAACCTCCAAGCTAAATTTCGCTCAAATCCGAGTGTCAAATTGTGTTGGGGGTTGCACTGGAAGTGGTTGAGAGGCTGACAAGATTCATAAATGCATCATTCATGAGAAGCATGTGGATTTTCTCATAGATAGTCGCGCATCTTGCGCATTCTGTGCACAATGTGCAATTAAGGATTTGTTAGCCTGCACATTCTGCGCACAGTGTGCGCGCTTCCTTTGGTGAATTTGTGCACTTTAATTTTTGAACCAAGTATATGGTTATGTGCCTTTTTAATGGATTTTGGTGTTGTAGGTGTACTAATTGATGCTGGCATTGATGTCTTTCTTCAACCATTGTGTGCAATGCTGCAAACGATTTTTCAGTGATAACAGTGGTAATCACTCAACTTCAATCAAGAAAAGCCAAAATCAAGTTCAGAGGACTCTAATGAAAATATTTGAGTCAAGAATCTGAGAAAACAGAGGCAAAATGAGCTTAAAACTAACCCAGGAAGGAGATCAACGCTCCTATAATAAGGTATACAAGGCGTTCAAAAGAGGTCAATGCTCCCCCAAAAAGTGAGAGGGAGCATTGATAAGGTTTTTTAACACTCTGCAAGCCACTCTAAGGGAGTGTTGAATCCTAGAAGTGGTCGAAAAAGAACAAAATCTTGCCTAGATTCAATAAAGATCAGGAAGATTTCAAGCATCAAAACAAAAAAGAATCAATAGACAAATAATATTCAACATGTTAGAAGAAACCAAGGAAATGCTATTAAAAGTTTGATCCCCAGTGGAGTTGCCAATTTTCTGTTATGTTAAAGTTCCCGTTGCGGACAGGTGAAACCCCCCTTTGGATCAAGACCCCTTCTTTGATCCAAATATAGAAGAAAACAAATGGACAGTAACTTCCCTTTAGACCTAATTCAACAATCATAGTAAGAGGAAAGAGATGGAACACCTTTTTATGATGTTTTCCTCACTGCTCCATCCTTTTGAACTTGATATCCAAGGTCCTAGGCACAATAAAATACCTGCAAAAGAACAAGACGAGATCCCTTTCTTACACACTATAATATTAAGTAAAAAATAGATCTTCTATGATTATTTTCACAACAATAGACATGTAAATACTTAAACGCATAAACATGAAAGGAATAGGCCAAGTTATGTATTAATGGAAAGCCATAGTGAAACACTTACAGTCCAATGTTGACCTTGCAACAACTCCTCTAGTCTCTCCAATCCAATCCTCTCTTGAATGTATCAAGATCAGAATTATGATGTTCTCATGGATTCTCCTCCCTTTTCACCTTTGATTGCACTCATTATATAGGAGTTGGAGGCTTCACCACCATGAAGTATCTTAGGAAATGGTTGAGGATTTAGCTCCATAAGTTGGGATTTGGTGCCTAGGATGGATCAAAGAGATATGGATCGAATCCTTGAACTCATATTCTCGTAACTAACCATTAGAATAAGGTTGGATATCCATAAATCCCTCTAACCATGTAACGCCCCCTCCGTTACGAAATGGGGTCAATCCCCGTCGGCTACCACTATAACCCGAGGTGCTCCACGCAACTCGCAAGAATGGAGCACAAGTAAATCGGGGTGAGAATCGAACTTGAGACCTCCATTTTACAAATTTCCTTCCATTTACATGACACTTGCCAATTAGTCTACACCCCTACGAGCCTCAATGACCCTTTTTGGAAAACAAGCTTTAATTTAAAAAAATCACACTCAATATTATTCAATATTATTGCATGTCCATAAAGAGAATTGGGAAATTTTCAACCCTTTTGGGGAGGAATCTTTAGGTTCCCTTGCTCGAAGTTTTTACAAGTCCAGCAAGACAGTAAGGAAACATTTTTAAATAAAATAGACCTCAGCTAAAAAGGAAATTCCATTCAATTAAGGATTAACCAGGAACCAAGCACGTGACACTCGAAAGTGATTTCTTAATCGTGAATACGTTAGAAAGGTTCCCTCACCCTGCTAACTCAATGAATTAAGGCACAATTTAATTTTTTGGCTTAATTTAAACGAATAAGAATTTGCTCGCTCCCATATCTGAGGGATCTGTGATTCATTAGGAATCGCTCAAGTTAAAGGAAAAATGATGGCAAGAGTTAGGAACTGAGGCCATGTTGGAAGTCAGAGATCAAAGACTGACCATGAATTCACCCCATGTAGGCCCAATACCTCAAATTTGAATTCACACAACCTTAAATTATACAGCCTCACAATAAGAGAGGCCATTGTGGGAGGGATTCCTAAAAATTCATTCAACAACAGGAGAAAATCAGATACGTGGGCAATAAGCCACTGGGAAAATTGACTCTATTTAAGGTTGTTAATATGTAGATAATCTAGATTTATTTTAATAATAACTCGATGATTTAATATAGTAGAGGGGCCATCCTTCATGTTTGTAAAGTGGGAACTGATCGATTCTAAATAGTTGGAAGGCAACAAGGCGAGTTTGTCTTTTCCATTCCAAAGGAATCATTGTTGAACCGAGTATCCCAGTAATAGAGGGGCTGCTCGGGACAACTGGAAACGTTAGTATCTCGATTCCTATCTTAAGGCTGAGTCTCTTTCGCCCAGCTAAAGTCGAGCCTTTTATTAAATAGTAATGGCTCTATATTACCAGCTCTATCCCGTCAGGATATTCCTGCAAGATTGGAAGCTAGCTGACAAATATTAACTGATCTCAGAGACTAGGTGTGAATTCGATTTCACCGAATTGCAGTCATGGTTTAAAGATACATTCATGGATCAAAGTGATGAGATTGGGCTCTAGGAGTCCAATCCCCTCCTGTATCTCTTTCCCTAAATCCACCATTTTCCCGAATTTTCCCTCAAATGCCAGGCTCATTACCTCCCTGATCAGAGAGCCATAGTTTCATCATCTGGAGAAACTCTGTTCTCTATCACACCCGATGCCATTGATCAAATGATGCAGATATCTAGAGCAGAATCCCACTCTCCCCTCACCATTGAAGTTCTAACAGAAATGTACCAGAACCTGTCTTTCCCCCAAAGAACCCAAATTTTTTATCTTTTCCTCCCACAGGATGCCCAATTCCCCAAGAAAAATCCCCCTTACCACTCCTCCATGTTTTCAAAAAAGGGCAACCAAATTATTTCATCACTATGTTGTTTGCTCGACTATTTCTCAGACAAATGGGTGGATGAACCTATCTTTTCTTTCCTATCCATTTTCTCTGCTGAAGAAAAAGCCACCATCCAGTTCGAATACAACACTTTTCTAGCAGATAACATCCATGAACAGCTTTTAAAATTCGCCACAGAGGGCATGTTCTGGTATTCTTCAATACTGGCTTACATGTTCACCTTCTTTCAAGCATATAGGCTCTCTTTCCCAATGCAAAAAATGGACCAGGACGACAAACCATAGGCTGTAACCTCTTGGACCTCACTGCTCAGAAGAAACTCTACAGAGTTTAATTTCAAACAGTTTATTGAGAAGTTTTACCATCCAATGGTGAGCCTGCTCGGTGGTAGACCAGAGCCAAGGATAAATGAAGAGATCCATAGAATATTACACCTCTCGGACCTCGCCAAGTCTGGGGATTGGTACTTGTATCAAAATCACACATAAATCATAGTATATGGGTGTGAATTATCTCCATACAAACTGCCCAAGTACTTTCCTGTTAGGATATTTTCCCTAGAGTATATTAGACAAATGATAAATTTAGATGATATACATTTTGTATCTGTGAAGAAGAAACAACAACTGAGAATCAAAGGGCAGATAGGACCCTTTATATGCAAAAGTCGAGCTATTGGGGAAGAGGCAGACACATTATTAAAGAAAATGAAATTTAGTACCAGTTTCACTTAGCGCTATGATCCATGTGGGATCATTGCAGAGATGAGAGCGAAGAACAAAAGTTCCTTGTATGCTCATACGCTCAAACCAGAAATTGAGAAATTTCTGAACCAGACAGAGTGGGAGGTGAACACTCTAGAAGACATTGAAAAGCAGTCTCATCTAACCATCATTTCACAAATAGCCACTCCACAAGTACCAAAGGAGAAAATACCTAGGAAGGATGTCTCTCCTTCAGTCACTGAAGTATCAGCAGAAGATTTCCAGGTGTACAAGAAAGGCCTAAAGCTACTCACACTACTGACAGGACTGGAGAGGAAGAGACCCACTCTACCACTATAGCTGAAGGGGAGAATTCATCACCTTTCTCAAGTAGTCATCAGATGATGTCTTCTTATTCCTCAAAGAAGCAGACCAATACCACTGTGATCACCCAACCTCCACCGGGATCTGTAAAATTGAGCATTTTTGAAAAATATGATTTGATTAACAAGAAAAACCAGATGTTGATGAGCAACACCTATGCTCGGTTCTGGAAGCAAACGTCCACAACACAACATAGATTGTTATCAACTTTTGATACAGAGAAAGGGATAATGCACATGGCATTTTTGTAGGCACAAGTGCCCCATCCAAATGAAATCACTGACTACAAGAGGGCTACATTTGAGTTTAACACCAGAGATTTACATCCAGGTGATCAAATGGATCTACACAAGCAGACTAGAGAAATGATTTTCTAAACATTAGCCAATGCTTCCACTTCTGCTGCCAAATTACAGGTTTTTCTAAACAATGTTCAAACCCAATTAAAGTTGGAGAAAATAACATCCTTTGCAAAGGATAGCAGGATTAAATCCTTGGAAGAATTAGTGCTCAAAATTGGGTATGACCCCTCAAATGTGAAAGCAGTTGAGGAGTTTCTCAAGAAAAAAGAATGCTGACATAGCATCTCTGAGGAAGCAACTGAAATTTCCAGCTACAGAAGACTCACAGGCCAAAGAGATAGTTGAGACAGAAGGGCAGAAGGAGGAATTGCTAAAGCTTATCATGGAACAAAATGCACAAATAAAAGAGATGGAAGCATAACTGGAACGGTTAGTAAAGGAGAAGGAACAAGAAACACCGATGGAAGTCATCCCACTGAGTGCAGTTCCTCTCACAAGAGTTAGCACAACAACTGTATCAACAACCAGTACAGCAGAACTTCCATCAGCCACCCCACTAACAGCTCTGGAAAAATCTGTAGAGCTAGCAAAATCAATGGAGGAGATGACCCTATAAGGAACATAGATCAATAGATTGAAAAAGGAGGTTGAGAATCTCCAGGAGCTTAAGTCTTCCTACCAGACAAAATACAACATTGAGAGGAAAACACAGAAAAGCTCAAGCGGGAAATATAGCAGCTACAAAAGCAAACAGTGGCGGGAAAAACACTAGTTGAAGCCAAGGAGAGCATTTGGATGAACATCTCCAAGTCCATAAATGAAATTTGGCCCATGGTTCAAATTATGTTTGAACAACAAGAACTAGTGTTGAGGAGTAGGCAGGCCATTGATAAGATAAAGGGAGAGCTAGGGGAAATTCCCACAGAAGAAAATGAAATCATTAGATTTCTGAATTCGAAGACTAGGGAAGAGCTAGAAGACCTGAAGATTGAAGATAGGATGGAAACCATCCTCGAAGTCAAGAGGGTTCTGACTAAAAGAGGATTGATGTTGCAACTGGAGGAGAAATTAAAGAACATGGACATCGTAGTTTAGAGGTTCTTCTGCAAGATCAATGCCTTTCAAAATAAAAGTCTTCCTGGTTTACTGGTACTGAATGACAAGTTGATGACCCTCTCTGACTACAAGAAGAAGATTTCCACGGTGGCCAAGGACAGTTCCAAGTTTTCAGGAATACAGGGCAACATAATAGGCAAATCATTTCTAGAGACTTTGCAGCTAGAACTCAACATCTAGCACGAGATCAAATATATTTTGATCACCAGGCCGACATTTTCTAAATATACAGAAATGGATGAAATCTACCAAAGACTGCTCAAAGTCACCATTCCCGGTCAGCAAAGATGGGAGGAGCTGTGCACATTGATCGAATGAGGGATGAGGTGTACAGTCCAACTCAGCATGCAGAGTAGTCAAAGTCATGTGAATGACTCATCAACAGCCTTCCCCAAAATCATCATGAAAGATATGACGGATCATCGTCAGTTCCTACATTTTTGTATCTTGTTATCTAGTTAGTTAGATCTAAAATCTGCCACATCCTGATCGTAAATGACAAGGTCATTTGTAATTATTGATTATAAATACTTCGAACTTGGAAGTATTGGGGGTTGATTTTTTACGCCCTAGCAAGTTGTAAGCACTGTAATTTTCTCAAGAGAACTACCAGTAATAAAAGGGATGTTTCACAGGATTCCTGCGTGTTAGTTGTTGGTGAAGTTTTCTCCTCTTTGTTGAATGTTTATCTCTCTCAGTACTCATTTTTTTTTTCTAAATCTAATCATTTGAAAGTAGCGAAAGTTGCAGAATTTATCCTCGTATACTATGTTTCTGACTTTTAATTATCTAAATGTTTTCTTCTGATGTTATAATTAAGAAATTCTTAAATGCTTCTTGGTTATAATTGATTATCTCATCTTTTCTTCTTTCCATCATTTTTATGCTAAAGAATCCAACAGTTGCATTATCCTTCCCTATGAGAATACCTTTTAAAATATGTTAGTCGGTCTCTAATTTTATAAAACATACCCCATAGCCCAATGGAGGCGTAAACCTTTTTCAACCATTTTATAAAAACAAATAACTCAGTCCTATTTATTTTAAATAGCCTAATATCTGAATTTTGAAACAAAGTTAAATCTTACAAAGAAATCCCTCTATGAAACTTGTAGGGCTAGATCCCAGTTTTGGAGTGGTTGGATAAAGTTACCTCTGGTAAATCTCTTCTGCCTTTCAACAACCTTTGGCAATTTACAGAGTGATAACAAGTTTATTGCAACTAAAGTAGTGCCATGTGATAATGTTAACACATCGACGCTACCGTGATATTGGAGCACTGATGTTTTGTTTAATGGTGTGTTGTAAAGGATAGAGCACCAAGAACGAGGCATCGACTAAGATTCCCCACTATGCCAAGTCGATCAATATCTCTCTCTGTGTGGTTTTTTGAACAACACCAATGCATTTGATTAGAATGGTTTCACCACTACATTAAATTTTATATATCATTTAGTTAGTTTTTTGCTTAATTAAGTGAAATATACTAGTTCGAGGAAAACCAATTATGTGTTGGTTAAGAGGCATTCCAAATGACGCACCGCTTTGTTTTTTAAATTTATCATGTTGTCTCTTCCTTGAATGAAACAGGTGCATAAGTTTATATTATACGCATAAGAGGAAGTGCTTACTGTGAATTTAAAAAAAGATGCACCACTTATAGGTGAGCTGAAGCGTTCAAGCACACTGCTCAAAATTGGAAAAAAAATTGAAAATTTTTCCAAATTACAATACAAATTCAAATTTTGATTGGATGAAAATGAACATAGGAAGGTAATAAAAAATTTACCTAGCCTCTTACATCCTAAGGAGGCATGGTTTCACCATTGAGAGGAAATTAAAGTTCGTGGTAATTTCCAAAATTTGGAAATGTGTGGAATCTATCAATGGAGCTATCCAAGTCATTGTAGAGTACTGGAAACATGGTGTCTTTGAAAGGAAGGTGAGCACCAATGCTTTCTTGAGATTTTGGAAGCATGGGATGAACTGTAACAACGAAAATTGGTTTGGAAATTATTATTTTTATTTAACTTACCACAGTGCACCTAATGACAGAGATGCACAACGGTGTGTAATATTCAACTGCACCATTGTGCTTTATTCGGTGTGTGTTATTTTTATTATAATTTATGATGGGACTTTGAACATTGACGAATTGGTGCTTTATTATTTATGTGTGCACTGATGCATATGTACCTTAAATTCCCACCAATAAAAAAACTCTACTATAAAGAAAAAAGGGATAGATTTTTGGGGGAGATTCCATAAAAACCTCCACAAGGAGTTCTCATTGTAGTGATAATTGGAGAATCAGTTAACAAAAAAGGCATGAAAAACCACTTGAAAAGGTCTTCTTTAGACTTAAAGGTAGTATCCCATACATCAATTTTCTCAATTGATACCTAGTGGTAGCTAACTCACTAAAAAACTTGTCAACCTTATGTTTATCAAGAAGATAACCAACTTGGGGGGATTGCCTATGGATTCATGATTATGATTTTGTTCAAATATTTGTAATCAATAAAGTGTCATTGCATTCCATCATTCTTCTTCATGGAAATAATTAGGATTATGAAATGTGAGAAGATCGATTGAATGTGACCCTTTTGGATGAACTCTTGAATATGGTGTTTTAATTATTTATTCTACAAAAGTGAGCGTTGGTATATTGGGCCATTAGGTAAAGGAGTACTAGGTATCAAATTAATTGAATGCTTGACTTGGCAGTGGAAAGGAACCCTTGTAGTTGAAGTAAATATATCTTTGTATTCTTCCTTTATATTGTCCACCTTCTTCTTCTCTGTAGAGAAACTGTAACACCCCATCTTCCCCCATAACTTTAATTATTCTTAATAATTCATATGATTGTGTTTATGAAGCTTGTAATCATGTTTTGATTAATGAAATACACCACACAACTGATTGAGAGGGAAAAGAGTTGAGAGCGATAACCATGGTATCACATGTGGAATTGATGAAGTGAATTGATGTGATGGGGCTAAGATGTTTTAGTGAAGAAAATAGGAAGCTTGTTTAACAAGCCAACTTATGCTTATAAAACATAAACTCACACCTACTAGTGTACCCATATCAGTATGGTTCCATGCGTCTAGTTATGGAAGTCATATCAGTGGTTGAAGCAGTTGATAACTACTAACATTTTTGGTCCCTTGCAGAAGGAAAAGGTTCAAATGAATGAATTGACAAACATGACACCCATGGAGTTCCCCCTTTAGGGATTCAGACTTTAGATAGTAGGTTGCATCCGACAGAATTCATCGGAATCCCAAGGATTGGAGGAGGAAGATACCAAAGGTGGAAAACTTCACCCAAGGACAGACAAGAAAGAGAGAAGCGAGTAGTCTGAGGAGAGCACAGAGTGCATAAAAGAGAATACTATGAGGAAAGAGTAAGAGGGAAACTAACTCACATGATAAGGGCACAGCTAATATAGATCTTCTTTGATGCAGATTCAAAGAACATAAGAATTTAGAGAGATTTCCTTGAAGAAAATAGGAATATCATCTAAGATATTGATGATCTCCTTGAAACAGAGAAGACCCAAATCCAGACTAGAGTAATAAAGGGTCACAACTTGGTACTAACTGGATAGAAACTGGCACTACTAAGGGGAGGTCACCGAGGGATAGGTACCTGATAAACCTGTGGAAGCCCTGAGCTCAGTGGGATTGGGGTAGCTTATATTGTTGTTAGTGGAGGAAGGAGAGTAACCCTCCTAGATCATCCTAAATCTATAATTCAACTGAATCATTCCCTTGTGATATCATGGATTAGGAACTCTACAATATGGCCTAAGGTTGGGAGGAATGACGTCCTCTCTTAGTTAGTTGGTTGCTCATACTTGCCCGAACAAATATGTATTTAACATGGCTTGTTTGATGTAAGATAATGATGTAGATGTGTGGTTTTTGGCTTAATGGAAAATATGAATGCATGTAAATAATGAATTGAATCCCTGAGTAAAATGGAATGTGTTTCTTTTCCTTCACTATTTAAATTTGTTAACCCTTGAGTAATTCAAGTCGAGATGGTTTGTGATCCCGAGGAGTTTGCATCTTAGGAGGAAATCTTGCAAGACATGGAAAAAATATCCATTTGGAAGATGGCATGAATGCCTTAGTATTTGGAAGGCCCCGTAAGGGTGAAAGAATATTGTATTATGAGAGAACCTCGTGTTATTGAGTGGAAATTTTGTAGGACATGAATGAAATATTCATCCAATACTGGCAGAGGGGATACTCTGGTGCATGGGAAAGGTCTCTATGCAGTTTGGAGAGAGCTAACCCCATGAATGTTTTACCTGACTTGAATGGAAATCTTTCAAGATATGAAAACTTCATCCTAAGGGATTGAGAGAGATTTAGTTGGTCTCAGGGTAGTGTCAAATATCTTGAATGCCCCCTCAAATTGGCTAATTCCTAATTTCATACAGTAGTCTAGAAGTGATCCAAAAAGGATCCAGAGAAGGCTAAGAATAACTCAGAACGCACATAAGAAAATCAAGATACTCAGAATGGCTTCAGTGGACAGCAAAAGGGAAAAGATTCAAATTTCCCAAAACTCATTCAAAACAGCATGATCGCGAAGAGCGCGTCGCAAGCTTTCTAACAGTGCAAATGACTCGTCAAGCGGAGTTACAGATCAAAAGTTATAAGCGGTCAAACCTGGTCAAAAGTCAAAAATTCAAGGTGACACGTGGCACCACTACAAGGGTGACACATGGAACATATGTACATATGAGTTTCCATGGGATGGCGTGGCAAGGTCATATAGATTGATGGAAAACACGTGGGAAAATCAGGTTGTGACAAGTGTCAGTTTCATGGGCAAATAATATGGTACCACGTGGCCCAGTCATGGGTTGCCATGTGGCACCCCTCCAATGGTTGGTGTGTGAAAAAGTTATATGACTCCATAGGAGTCAAACTCATGACCTCCATTATCCCAAAGGCCCCACAACTCCGCACTATCCAACCCTCCATTACATAGGTCTTGTTTGTAATGTTGTGAAACCTTTATTTAAGTTTAATGTTTTATGTATACGCTAAAGGAAAGGGGCTCGGCCTTTGGCCCATCCCCTGGTTATATGTTTATCCCATACGACCATAGCCTCTGCCAACCTAGGGGCTTATTCCAACTCCGCCATTTTATTAGAAACTGCCACTATATTTAGAACATTCTGCCAGTTTTAAAACCACCGCCAAAATGTCCGCCAATTTTAGAGCGTGTGCCGAATTTGGGTGGTAACCGTGTATTAAAAGAGAAGATTCCACTGGATTCGATCCCAGAACCTCCACCAACCTATTGCCTAAATATAGTTATGCCTAACATCACAACAAGCATCACACTTATTACATAACCTCCAGCAAACTTGTATAAGAAAGGCCCTTCAATCAGTGTTTCGGAATAGAGACAAGACAGAGCATGAGAGAGGAGTTTGAGTGCACCCATACGGACTATGTATGGAATGGGGCATGATTTTCTATATTTCTCATTCATTTATTGCAGGAGCAGGGGCACGGAAATCGAGGCAGAGGTGTCTCTTGAGCCAAAAAGTGTCTGACTCGGATCGAGATGTGGAGAATTTTTTTTTTAGGTAAAACGACGCCACAAATGCAGTGGTGTGTTAGTTTTCTGATCTAAGCAAAGCTTCTATATATTAACTCCAGAATGAGGTATACTTATGTATTTTTCCCAATTCTTTTGTGGAGTTAATAAAAAGACCCACCCATTTGAGAGCAGGACCTGGAGACATAGTCCACCAGGGACAAACTCCGTTATCAATTTCTTTGTGTTCATATTGCATGATTATGTCTCTTTCCTTTTGAGATTTTCCTTCTTTATGGTGTACTTTAGTTTATTCTCATTTAATACAGTTATTTAATAATTCACCTGACGAAAAGATCATGGATCATGTTAGTATCATAGCAGTCGTCTTTGACTTGAATTGTTGAGTATGAATGCTTACTAGGGCCAAGCATAAGTAGGGTGAAGGAACTCTTAAGACGTTCAACCTTGAAGTTGGTCATGCATCCCAAAGGAAGAACGTGGCATAAGAGGACAAGCGTGATGAACAGGAGAAAAACTTTCACATGGTCTTTTATCGCATGTCAGAAATGGTCGAACGAATGTATGGAGATTACGAGAAGAGGATGAAGAAGAAAGGGAAGAAAAAGGAAGCACATGCAGATGATGATGATTTGATAAACCAAGGGGCTAGAGGAGATCCTCCTGAGCCTCTATCTTCCCCTTCAAGCTCTAGTTCTTCTTCCTATTAGCATTCTCATCACTCTTAGCATTCTAACCATAAAGCCTCTTTTAAGAAACAATTATTAAAGCTTGATGTAAAGTTTGTTTTACCTATGTTTAATGGAGATGCTAATCCTAAAAAGTTAGACAATTGGATCTAACAGGTTGAAATATATTGTCTTGTTCAGCATATTGACAAAGAGGAAGTTAAAGTGCAATTGGATTCTCTTCGGTTGGAAGGCACCGCTCTTGTATGGTGGGAGAACAAGTTTCATGACATAAGTAAGTGTAGTAATCTTATTTCCTCATGGTCTAAACTTAAATCAGAGATAAGGAAGCAATTCTATCCATTAGGGTATTTACATAAATCAATGATGGAATGGAAAAATTTGAGGTAGAGTAAAGGACAGACTATACAAAGTTTCACAGAAGAATTTAGGAAGAAAGCTCTCGCATTGAATATTCCTTTGGATTATTATGAAACTTTAATGAATTATATTGGTGCACTTCACAGTTATATTCATCATACTTTACTCGTGTTTAACCCCACTAGCCTTGAAAAAGTTTGTGTGCAAGCCACTCACCTTGAGAACAGGGGGAAACATGTTCAAGAAGATCCCACGAAGAAACCTTCCAATTTCCCACACAAGACTTTCAAGAATTTCGAAAGGAAGGACAAGAAGACCGCTACAGTAACGAGAGAAGGAGGAAAACCATCTTGCAATCATTGCAAGAGGAGAGGTCATGATGAAGAACATTGTTGGAAACTACATCCAGAAAAGAAACTGAAACAATTCGATGGAAAGGGGAAGACAAAGACTGCTGCTACAGTGCAACAAGATCTTGGTTCTGAATCAGGAGATGAAGGAAAGATCACAACGGCTGGAGTGCAAGGTAAAGATTCCCTTCATGCTAGTTCAAGTTCCAATGATGAATCTCATATTGATGAACGAAAGAGGAATGAGTTATTTCATATACGAGTTGTATCTAAACATACTAAGATAGATACATTATTTGATCCGGGTTCCCAAGTAAACTTAATATCTGAAGCACTTGTCAAGAAGATGGGTCTTGTAACGAAACCACATCCAAAGCCTTATCCTTTTGGTTGGGTATGTGATAAAGCAAAACTTAATGTCACCAAACAATGTAGGATCATATTTGCTATTTCTTCAAAGTTGATTGATGAAGTGGATTTGGATGTTGTACCACTTGATATATGTGGCATAATGTTGGGGAGTCCTTATCTTTATGATAGAAAAGAAATCTTCTTTCATCATGAGAACAAATACCACCTTACTAAAGGGGGAGTGGAATATATTGTTAGATTTCACAACATGAGGGTAAATGCAACACTTGTCAGTGCAGGGAAAATGAAAAGACTCATAACCACTAATAAGAGATATGTACTCATAATCATCAAAGAGAATTATGTCGGGACATCTAACACTTTCCAAGGATGTGATCCATCTCATAAAAATGAATTAATTGATATTGTTTCTAAGTATGATGATATTTTTTAGGAACTAGATGGATTACCTCCTAAGAGGCAAATCCAACATGAGATACATCTTCAACAGGATTCTCCTCTTCCTAATGTGGTCATGTACATGATGTTAGTTGTGGAGATGACAGAGATCAAGAAGCAGGTACAGGGCTTATTGGATCAAGGGGTCATCAGGCGCAGTTCATCTCCTTGTGTTTCTCTGATCGTGATGGTGCAAAAGAAAGATGGCACATGGTGAATGTGTGTCGATTACCGGGCTTTGAATAAAATCATGATGAAAAATTGCTACCCTCTCCCTCGTATAGATGATTTACTTGATCAGTTGAAGAATGTTGTTTATTTCACTAAGTTGGATTTGCACGGTGGATATCATCAAATCAAGGTTGCAGAAAAGGATGCATGGAAGACTTCCTTTAAAACCAAACAAGGATTGTTTGAGTGGTTAGTTATGTTTTTTGGGCTTTGTAATGCTCCGACAACTTTCATGTGTGTGATGAATGATGTATTCAGGACTTTCCTGGATGACTTTGGGATTGTGTATTTAGAAGACATTCTTGTTTTCAGCGGGACTTGGGATGAGCATGTAAGGCATGTAAAGCAGGTATTGGATACTTTGCAAAGGGAAAAGATATATGTGAAAATGTCTAAATGTGAATTTGGCAAGACTGCACTTGTATACTTAGGTCATATCGTGGGAGGAGGAAAATTGCAGATTGATCCTTCCAAAATTGAAGTAATTATAAAATGGCCTGAGCCAAAGATTGTGACCGAAGTATGAAGCTTCTTGGGTGCAGTCCAGTATTAGAGAAGATTCATTCCCAATTTCTCCTTTATAGCAGCTCCTTTGCAGACCTTAACCAGTGTGAAAAACACTTTTCAGTGGGAAAGAAAGCAACAAAAAGATTTCAACATTTTAAAGGAGAAGATCAGTACCGCACCAATATTAGCATTGTTGAATCTTCAACAACCTTTTGAGATTGAGACAGATGCTAGTGGATACGCTATTGGTGCAGTATTGATGCAATATCATAAGCCTATCTGTTACCACTCTGATACTTTTAACCAAGTTGTTGTTAACTATCCTACATATGATAAAGAGTAGTATGCATTAGTTCAAAGCGTAAAGAAATAGAAGCACTTCTTGTTAGGGAAGGAAACAATTATACATACAGATCACCAGCCCTTACAGTATCTTCAAGCATAGACCAAACTGCAACAATCTCGACACTACAGATGGATGAGTTTTCTACAACAATTTCATTTGGTAATAAAGTACAAGAAGGGTACATGTAACAAGGTAGACGATATGCTTTCTAGACCTCCTATTATTGCTTCTATTATTTTGAAGAATATTTATTTATCTCATGATAGCTATGTAGAACAATATGCCATCGATGAAGATTTTAAAGAAGTATATGAGAAGCTAACCCATGGTGCACAGGTAGAGAACTATTGTCTGCAGGGAAAATTACTCTATCATCTTGGGAAGCTATGTATTCCTACAAGTGAACAGGTCCATGTAATACGAGAAGCTCGCACTTCTCTTGTATCTGGGCATTTTGGGGTAGGAAAAAATATGGCTCATTTGCATAGGTTTTGTTATTGGCATCAAATGAGAGAAATTGTAACTAAATATGTAAAGGGTTGTGTGAAGTGTTCTATTTGTAATCCCACTAATAGAAAATTGGGGCTATACTCACCACTTCTTGTTCCATCCCATCCATGGGAAACCATTTTCATGGATTTTGTAAGGGGTTTACCAATGACCAAAGGGGGTCATGATTATTTGTATGTCGTAGTGGATAGGTTCAACAAGATGTGTATCTTTATGCCATGTAAAAAGCATATCACTGATGAGCAAACTGCTAATCTCTTCTTTCAGTATGTTTGGGTTCAATTTGGGTTACCCACGTCCATTATCTCGGATCGAGACACTCGATTCCTTGGGGATTTTTGGACTAGATTGTGGAGAATGATGGACACCAAATTAAATAGGAGCATTGCTTTTCATCCACAGACCGACGTGTAGACATAGGTGGTAAACAGAACAATGGTACTTTTGCTTCGAGGCTACTGTAGCAAGCATCCTAAGTTATGGGATGAATAGATACCCTATGTACAACATGCTTATGACTGAGATTTACATTCATCCACTCAGAGTTCACCTTTTTAGACGTGTTTTGGGTACCTACCAAAGGTTCCTTTGGACTTGATGTATGGGAGAGATGTCAATGTGAATGAAGAATGAACAGAGGATAGAGCTCGCAAGTTCATTCAGAGGATCCAACAGATACACCAGGTAGTCAGGGAGCATTTGGAGAAGAGTCAAGCACAATATAAAGCTCGACATGACAAGCACAGGATTGATCATCAGTTCCAGGTTGGAGACCGGGCATGGCTTCACATCAGCAAGGAACAATTGAAGGGTGAAGGCAAGAAACTCAAGCCCATCTGATATGGACCCTTCACTATTTTGGAGAAAAGCAACACTAATTCTTTTCATTTAGATCTTCCACCGTATATGAAGATTTACTCCGTTGTGAACGTAGAGAACTTGAAACTTTTTGAGCCTCCCATGATCATGGATCGGGATGAGGAATTTTCAATACCTTTAGTTGATGAGTTTTCACCTGAGTACTTGGATGAGTTACAAGAATATATCATTCTAGACAGAAGGACGAGGACTTCTAGTAGGGGTGATGTTGATTATCTTCGAGTAGGCTTAAAGGGAACACATCCAAGTAAGGAAAGGTGGATTGATAAGGATAAACTGAGGGGAATCTTCCCTCACTTACTAGTTGATTAATGAAATATTTTGGTGGTCCAAAAATCTCTCAGTGGGAAGGCATGATCCAAAAAGGATGTAGAGAAGGCTAAGAACAACTCAGAATGCACAAAAGCAAATCAGGATGCTCAGAATGGCTTCAGCAAACAGCAAAAGGGAAAAAATTCAAAGTTCCCAAAACTCAATTAAAACGGCATGATCGTGAATATCATGTCACAATATTTCTAACGACGCAAACGGCTTGTCAAACGAAGTTACATATCAAAAGTTATAAGTAGTCAAATTTCAGATCAAACTTAGTCAAAAGTCAAAAATTCAAGGTGACACGTGGAACCACTGCAAGGGTGACACGTGGAAAGTCTGTACATTGGAGTTGGCATGGGATGATGTGGCAAGTTCCTATAGATTGATGGCAGACACGTGGGAAAATCAGGTTGTGACAAGTGTCAGTTTCATGGGAAAATAATATGGTGCCACGTGGCCCAGTCATGGGTTGCCACGTGGCACCCCTCCAATGGTGGGTTTTTGAAAAAGTTATATGACTCCATAGGAGTCAAACTCATGATCTTTGTTATCCCAAATTCCCCACAACTCTGCACTAGCCAACCCTCCATTACATAGGTCTTGCTTGAAATGTGGCGAAACCTTTATTTAAGTTTAATGTTTTATGTATACGCAAAAGGAAAGGGGCTAGGCCTTTGGCCCAGACCCTAGTTATATGTTTATCCGATACGACCACAACCTCCTCCAGCCTAGGTGCTTATTCCAACTCCGCCATTTTAGTAGCAACTGCCACTATATTTAGAACATTCCGCCAGTTTTAAAACCACCGCCAAAACGTTTGCCGATTTTAGAGCGCACGCCAAATTTGGGTGGTAACCATGTATTAAAAGAGCGGAGTCCACGGGATTCGATCTCGGGACCTCCACCAACCTATGGCCTAAATATATCTCCGCCTACCAGCGTGCCAAGCATCACACTTATTACATAACCGCCCACAAACTTGTATAAGAAAGGCCCTTCAGTGAGTGTTTCGGGACAAAGACAAGACAGAGCACGAGAGAGGAGTCTGAGCGTGCCCGTACGGACTATGTATGTACTGGGGTACAATTTTCTAGATTTCTCATTCATTTATTGCAGGAGCAGTGGCACGAAAACCGAGGCAAAGGTGTCTCTTGGGCCAAAAAGTGTCTGACTCGGATTGAGACGTGGAGACAGTCATTTTAGGTAAAACGACGCCACGAATGTAGTGGTGGTGTTAGTTTTATTATCTGAGCAAATATTCTATATATTAACTCCATTATGAGGTATGCTTATGTATGTTTCCCAATTCTTTTGTGGAGTTAATAAAAAGACCTACCTATTTGAGAGCAGGACCCAGAGACGTAGTCCACCAGGGACGAACTCCGTTATCAATTTATTTTTGTTCATATTACATGATTATGTCTCTTTCCTTTTGATATTTTCCTTCTTTATGATGTACTTTAGTTTATGCTCATTTAATACAGTTCTTTAATAAGTCACCTGACGAAAAGATCCTGGATCAAGAAGAAAACCATGTGTTGAATCAGGGACAATCGTAGTCATAGATTCGACATAGAGAACAAATATAAACCTTACATTGGTGGGTGATATCTTTGGACGTCACCATTCGTGGAGTCGGGATAATGAGAGATCCTGAAGTGGACGAAGTCCCAGAACCCTCAGAAGTCATCCATCAGAGTGATAACATGATCAGGACCATTCTTTGGGAGGTCCAGTGGATAAAGAAACTAAAAATTAGAGTGAGGAGATATGATGACAATGAGGGAGTGTCAACGAAGACGAATACTTGGGAAGAACAAGAACCATTGATCGACACACAAGTGAGATTTAATATCAGTTGTGGATTGTCGTGGGTTCCACTTAGGGGAGGAAAAATGGAGAAGCAATGTGACATCGATAAGGAGGGCAACATGGAAACTAGTACACCTTGAGAAGTGACGTCCGTCAATGGTGGAATGGTCGATGGGACGATAGTGGGCCTGGAGGAGTTGGAAATCCTTAGGTATTTTATTTAAAACCATAATTGTGGGATATATATGTCGATATATCCTAGCAATTTGTTGGACTTTGGCGTACATGAGTCCAGAGTGAGGCCAGGAATATGGGTCGTTGACGAAATAATATTGGGGTCAAATGACAATCGTTGATCGACGAAGAGGCGATATGAGATCTCAATCGTGGATTTGTGTAGGTCCCACCTATTCACCTTAGAAGACGTTAAAAGTATAGACATTATTCGTCAAATGATTCAGAGGCGTCGATGTGATAAGAGTCGTTAGATGTCAAAGATCGAGAGTGATCAACTATAGGATTGAACTTTTAGAGAGTTTTTCGTCAGAACGAACTTGTTGGTTGGGGTGTCTCATAACTTCTATGGGTTAAAACCCCGATGAGGACAACGACAACGGAGATCGACCCAAATGATTAAATCCATTACAGTGGAAGGTTTGATGAGCCAAGTGTCCAGTGCCACACCACATTTTGATTCAGTTTCATGTCGAATGGTACGAATGGCAGGGTGCCATGTGGATGCCACATGGCAGTAAGGTATATTTGAAAGATGTAATCCTGAGAACTTTGGAAGAATGTAACTTTCGACGTAGAGCTCAGTTTTGAGCATGAGTGTAGTCATTGGAAATATCTCAGTGGTTAGAAGTATTTAATGAGACTTAGAGATGGATTAAAATTGAGATAGAAGGAGAAGGAAATTGAGATAGAAGGAGAAGGAAATTTAGACACCCCACCAGCCTACGTGAGGTTTAGGAGGTTGGGTGTGTTACAAAGACCCCATGTAGAGGCCATGGTAGTCACAAAAGTATTTTTTTCATCTTCTAACCAAATCATGGAAAAAACAAATATCCCAGTCTTAGATATTACCTTTCTTCATTGTTTCAATGATATAAAGGAAGCTGCAATAGTTGAAACTACCTTTGGTATCTTGTAGAGTTGATGTCTCATAGTAACAAAGACAATACAAGGCCTCAACTTATAAACAACATGGTGTTTCCACATAGAGGATTCTCCTAAAATAACATCACATAGTTCCTCATCTTTGAAGGGCTTAATTTCATAGGGTAGGTGGAATTGTTGACTAATTTAGATGTCTCATCCCACGCTCAACCCACTCATGGTGTATAACTAGGGGTGCGGTGGTGTCAATAAATTCAATATATTGATGGATTTATTTGAGATTAGGTTCTTTTGGCTATCATTGTTAATAATAAAATATATTATAGTCCCACTTTGTAGTGTACCCAACCCCCTCTTTACCATTGTTTAGGTTATGGGGCACTGCAAAACAACTTGAAATTTCTTTGCTATGATTTTGTAGCATCCCAAGATGTCTTTCCTTGGCCATCTAGCAATACCCACAATTTTATTTTTCCTTATAAACATTATGTGAGGCTAGTTTAACTTGAAGAGTAATAAAATATAGAATTCATATGCAAATATAAAGTAACAACAAAAGTAACAATGCATAATTCAAACTCTCTCAAATCCTTTCCACTCAAGTTTATAATTTTTAATTACTTTTGATGCCTCTAACTCAGTATCCTAGAGTAGCATGATAGAAGGATTTTTATTCTTTACAAGATTCCTTATTGATTTAACTTTGAACCTGCTTCCAATACCTCTACTATTCCAAGAGATGATGATAATTACTTACCAGATGTTTTTTAAACCTTTCCAGTGGAAAAGGTCAAGGATCTCATTTTCCTTATGTTTCTCGCCCTTGATCCTAAAGATATTTCAATAGTAGACTGGGTGCCCAAATGATTTTCCTTATTTGCAATTTCTTCCATTTTATCTCTAGATGGTTTTCTTCCTACATTGTTCGGTAACCTTTCTTCTGCGTCATCAAATTCCTTTTATTCTTCATTGTTTTATTATTGAGATTTTATCTAGGTAAATATTTTGGATGGAAATATTGGCTTTTTTGGAGAGTGATTTAGCACATCCTGATAATATGATACATTTGTTTCTACTCCTGGAAAGGATAGAGTTTCTGGGATTTCTTCGATCATTGGAATTGAGAAAGAAATCATTCAATCTACTTGGGTTGCTACTAATATCTCAAAAATTGGTGTGAATTCTTCTTGAGCCGAGGCGTCAAACCTATTCAATCTTTGAATAGTGTTTCCTTCCTTCAGTCAATCTAGACATCTCCTTATCGAATCATGGGGATGAATCTTGGTGGGTTCGTATATCTGAGATTATTGATTTCACTACCCTGATCTTGAGGGATTTGATTGACTAGATGTTATTAGTGTTGGCTTGGAGATCTAAGGGAGAATGCTTTGCTTCTCATTTGATTTTATTTTTTTTGTAAATTTATGCCACTATTCTTCCTTCTCTAGAGATGGTTGGTCTATCTAAGGGTTTTTTTCTTGCAATCTTTCAAAAAATGGTTGTACTCATTGTAGAACTTGCACTTCAAGGGGGTTTTTTCGTAATCCAGAGGTTGTATGTGCTTCCAATTTCCCAAGAATAGTTGTATGGCTTTAACAAGACTCTTTTCTAGATCTACTTTTATAGATATGTAAATATATGCAAACATGCCATCCTTCAGTTTAGATATATCGATATACTTGCCCAACGTATCACCTCCACAACATGTGATGTCTTCATTCCAAAAATGCAATGGAAGATGTAGCAAGTGAACCCATTCATCTGAAAGGGATTTGAACCAATGAATGGTTATAACACTCAATACTTGCAAGTTATTTCGGTAATTAATAAAGGTTATTAAACTATATAAAAATTTATGTAAATTTAAAAGTGAATGAGACAAAAATAGAGGAAAAATAAATAAATAAATGAAAAAAAAAAGAATAGGAGAGGAGAAGAGGCCGAGGAATGGGAAGTGAAAGGTCATGAATGTTGACCTTCCCATTCCCCTAGTTCTCCCTATTTCTTCCATTTTCTTCACTGTCAAAGGGACTTTTTGTTGGCTAAGAGAGGAAGAGGATAGAGAACCAAGAGTTGCATTGTTAAAAATATTGTTGAAATCAAATTGACTAAGCCCCCATTTGAAGTTGGTTTTATCATTTTGGTTTCTAAGTTAAAATCCTTGTATCAACTATGATCTTGATTTTATTCCCATATGATAGAATTTCATTTATTTCTTCATGTTCATGGTTTAAACATTATTGTTAATTGCATCCATACAAATTGTTAACCATTGGAATTTAAGTGATGTGTGTTCTCAATTGTAAGAGATGAACATTTTTTTGTGCTTTGAGATTGAATTGTCCATGAATTAAGTCCCAACAATCACCATAGTTTCCACCAATTAGTTGGTGCCTTATTTTAATGGCTCATTACACTAGTATGAGATTGATATCATCTTGAATCGGTGGAATACCTTCCAAATCGTGGTTGCTCAAGGATCAAGGCTAGGTTTCTTGAATTCACCGAAGCATTTAAACAAAACATTTTTTTTAAACCGTTCATTTATTGTGCCTAGGAGATCAATGGCCCTCGTGTATTAGTTATTGTAACTGCTTAAATACAATTCTAATTATGTTCCTCATTACCGGTTAGACATAATTATTGAGCTTCTTCAGCTACCTGCCTTGGAAATTTTCTCTTTCCATAGAGTTGACTGCTCATTCCCTAGGTTGAATCCCTTCTACATTTGTCAATTTGCTCATATACTTGGCCGATCTCACTTGCCTAGTCAACTTCCACATTTCTTGGTCGATGTTACTGCTAGGTCGAATTGCTTATGCATCACTCCACTTGATAGTGGCCAAAGAAGGGTAAACACAACAACCCGTGAAATGAGTTAGTATTGTGAATGTAAGAAACCATGTTATGAATTGTGTGGTTTTTTCTATAGGTAGCATATTTCTTGGCTCCTTTGCTCAATTCATTGGATGTAGGAAACCATGTTATGAATTGAGTGGTTTTTTCTATAGGTAGCATATTTCTTGGCTTCTTTACTCAATTGATAATGAATAAAAGATAAAATTGCTCCATTAGACAAGATTGATCATGAACAAGTTTAGAAAGGATTATCCATGTATACACAAAAGCTAATTTCAACTCCAATTGACCTTGAGATAGAAGACGCCCAAAGTGGGATTGAATTTGATAGTTCATTAAATGCATCCATTTAAGAAGGAATCATGGATTCATGATTTAAGTTAAAGTTCTAGTTGGTTTGTTTGATCGTTGGATATCATTGTCATATGATGAGCCACATTAATGATTAGAAGCTTTGGATTTCCTTGTGTGGGAACCATTGACATTCTCGAAATGTATACTCTAGAATCAATATTTGAAAAGTTTCTCAAGATGAAAGCTTTATTTTGAGTTGCATAGTTGATGTTTGTTTTTTTCAAAAGGAAAACAGTCAAATATTCCCAAGCAAACTGCCAAGTGAATCTAAAGAAGTTTGTATATGGTACGTTCATTAATAATCTACATAGACTATAATAGCTAATCTATCGAGGGACATTTTTCCAAATACCCATCCATTGGAGGATGATCAGGAAAAAGGATTATCACAAGGTTTAAAGGTATTGATCAAGGTGTAGAGAATTTGAAAAGTGCTTATGGCATACCATTTGGATTTTTTTTTTATCTAGACTCTAGACACAATCGGGTGATCTTGATATGTCCATTGAATTATGTATTGCTTCAGAACTTTATTCAACACGTGTTTGGATTATAGAACCTACTTTTGCCAAGATTTAACATCAATTTGTTCAATGGACAATTCAATGTCCTTCTAAAATGTTACGAACATTTTTTTTTTTCCAACGAGAAATTAACTCGATTTATATTAGAGATATAAATCATTTACATCACAAGTAGACATTACAATTCGTCCTGGAGACCCAGCCGGATTTGACCTCAACACCTCCTCCCAACACTTGGAGAAAGGTACTTGTCATAACCAACTGCTCTGTCTCACGGGACTAAATGTTACGAACATAGTCTTCGCCGTTCTGTTGAATTAGATATAAATTAATGCGTTCCTTCTGTGCACGATATCCTATACTGAAATTTTGGCTCTTCTGAAAAAGAGAGAATATTGATATCAGTGCAAATTCATTCGATAATATAACCGTTGCATTATATTTATAGGGATCTTTATGTTTAATTTTTTCATGTGCAATATTTGCATCCAGGCTTGTTAAGTCACATGCATGATGTTTACAATAACCATGAAACAGGTAGCAATCAACGAGCTTAAAAAATTCATGACAGTCAGTCAATGAAGGGTAGTTAACCTAAAGAGTGCATGTGACAGGAAGCTTGGCAACAATGGCGGACATGCTGATAGACCAGGATCCTGAGATCTGAGCTCTGCTCCAATGTCGGACTCCCTGGTGGGACTGGACTTTCTAGGACTTGATAGGACCTCCGACTCTTGTGCCAGCTCTGGCCATCTGTGAGGCTTACCCTGTTCCTTCTTACTTCACGACGGTTCAATGGAGCTTGATCATGGCAGTATGCCTATCACCTCCGACCCCACTTCGAGCTGACACAACTTCTGACCTAGTATCTCTGCCAAACTACTGTTCTAGTTTTTAAATCCTTTCTCCTTCACGAGACCTCCTCTGATGGAAGCAGAAGTCAGTGGGCTAATGAGCGCTGCTGACGAGGCCATTTGGAACAGTGCAGGACTTTTTTCAACGTCGGATGAGCTTTCCAAGCACACTAACCTATCTTTGTCTCATTCGGTCCCTAAACCACCGTCCACTACCTCTGTCCCTCCAGTATTCACACCTCGGACTCCTTTCTCCTCCACACTTCCTACTACCTCTATCTCACCAGTCCTCACACCTCCGAAGCACTACCAAAATCTTCAAGATTCTGCTGTTGATACCCTCTCCCACTCGGACTGCAGACTTACAACCTTAGCCTCGGACCATAACAACAACTCTTTTTCCCCTGCCTTCCGTCGAGGACTTTTACAAGGTTCTCGATCTGTACAAGCTTGTCCAACCCTCCATGAGCACGTTTTTACCACTGGAGCTGCCGAGAAGACTTGCACACAAACTCCTGGGAGAAAGAAACCTACATCAAGACCATGGGTTCCCAAGAAAACTAAAAAGAAACTAGTACGTGGTGCAGATATTGGACTGAAAGAGTCTGTCTCCATAACTCTTTGCAGTCTTGTGGGTAGAATTTCATATAGACATCTCTGCAATCTAGATCTGGACATTTGGATGGTTACTACTTGGAGGCCCATTCTGGGATATGTTTCCATTCTCTCACAACCAGGGCGTGGATGGCTCTACTTTCATTTTAATTCACCTAAAGATGCCACAACCATCTTGGATCGACTCTGGACTCTAGAAGACAACAACCTCATGCTAAAATAGTGGAGAGTAAGTTTCGATCCTTCTCAGGATTACTTCTGACATCAACATTTGTGGGTACTCCTTCTTGGACTACCGCTTTACCTCTAGAATGAAAAATCCCTCATGGCTATTGGAAACTCTTTAGGGTGCTTCATCTCTGTAGACTCTAAGACCCTCTCTAGCTCAGACAAGAAACTGGCGAAAATTTTAGTTGACCTGGATATTCATGAGGGCCTATCTGAAACTCTGGATATAGACTGGAGGGGACACATTTCTCGCCAGAAGCTAGACTACCTTGGCATCCCCTTCAAATGCTCACTTTGCAGACAGACGAGCCACTTAAGAAAGACTTGCATAGGTGCTCCTAAGGAGGACATTTCGGAGGAAACTATGCTTGAGCTAGCCTCCCATTTGGACTCTCCAACTACACACTCACATCTCCATTTACCAGATTTTCCTGATGATGGCATCACTACTGGACTGGACTCCATCTCTGGTAAGCTCAAAATTATCTGTCCTACCCTATTTTACTCACTTTCCTCTCTAGAAATAAAATTTATTGACAGTTCCCCTCTGCATACCTTGAGATCGACCACCATTTCTCCAAGAGTTATATCTACACATACTCACCCCAGTCCACCCAACACTCTCCAAAACTCTACTATACCTCCAGCTCCCACCCTTTCAGCCTTGCATCCTTCATCTTCTACTCCAAACACTGCTGGCGAGATCACAACTAGCGCACAGTGTCAGTACTTACTGAACTTACCTCCCCCTTTTGTGTCGATCCCTCTCCCGACTACCCACTCTCATATTCCTCCTACTAGTTGTTCCATGGAGATGTGAGCTCATACTCCAGCATCAACACACACCACTACCTACCCTCCTCCTTTTCGGGATAACCCATCACCTGCTGTGCCGACCTCTCCCTCGACAACTCCTTCTCTAACCCCTCCTCCTAGCTACACTCTGGAGATGTGGGATCATAACCTTGCTATAGCACAACCTGAGAGTATTGGCGAATAGGTGAATGAGAGTTTAGGTGAACAGGCCTCCGTTCAACATGATTTTTTCTGCTTGTTGGGTCTGTGTGAGTCAGAGCCTGGAGAAAGTGAACTTGGTGATGTTTTGAATGCGCTTCTACCTTCATACAAATAAGTTCTTCCACCTACGCCCTTGCCTACTTTCCTGGGTTCAACTTTACACAACAAACCTGATGTTGACTTTAATCTGAGAACAACTGAGACTCCTTCTAATTCTCTGGGAAAAGATTACACTTGGTCTAGAGGACATGGCTTCCAACACTCTCCGATCAAAACCTGCAGTGCTCATCGCAAGGAGGGCATTCCACCTTCTTATTCTCAGGACACTCCACACAATCCTACTGACATTGGGGCACTTAGAGGCATGAAATCCCTAGCAAGAGAAAAGCCATGATCTTGCTCTCCCTCAACATTAGAGGGGTGGGGGGCAACCTAAAAGCCGTCTCATTCAAAAGACTTCTCTCACACATCTCTCCGGACATCATATTTCTATAGGAAACTTTGGTAGACAGTAAAAAGGACATAATATTTCTTAATCAATTCTACTCTAACTGGCATATTTGTTCAGTTAACTCTCTTGGCACCTCTGGGGGATTGGTAGTGGCTTGGGATCCTGACTACTATGATCTCGTTCCTTATCTTTGTTGTGGAGGCATTTTATTGTCTGGTACTTGTCGCCATTCAAACAAAATGATCAATCTACTCAACCTTTATGGTCCTTGTTATAGACAGTTTTTTTGGGAGAAAATTGAAGCTAGGGGAATACTTGACCTTGACAACCTAATTAT
>ML811069.1:77548-105331 GCA_009831015.1 Picea engelmannii
GCGTAGCGAAAACTTCGGGCTTGTCGGCGTGTAGATATTTTGAAGATACTGGAATTTGGGGTGGACAAAGTTGCCACGCTGTGCCCTTTTCATGTTCTTTGTTTTTAACAACTCAACCAAACATGTAATCCAGCGCAGCGGATGTTACGGGCTTGTCGGCATGTAGAGATTTTGAGAACATTGGAATTTGGGCTTCACAAACTTGCCACACTGTACCTTTTCATCTCCGTTATTATTTCTCCAAGTCTTCAATGCTTCATTCGGTGAAGTTGTAGACTATAAAATCACAGTAATAGCATAATTTTCAGCAAGTAATAGCATATACTTGGCCAACAGCAAATTTGTGCTCTTCTAATGAGAGTTTAAGGAAGAGGCAGCACATAAATATTGCTAAGTTTTCGACTATCTACTACTGAGTTTCGATATATCTCTCTGTTTGAGTGACACGGTAAAAAAATTGTTTTGCGTGCAATATGGAGTGCGATCCTTCGATTACGCAGCAGTCAAAATGGAAAAAGAGAGCATTATCGATCTCAGAAATGCTGCTCCCAGAGGATGCTTGGCCGTTTACGTAGGAAAAGAGCAGTAGCGCTTCATAATACGGATAGACGACTAGCATCATCCCTTCTTCTGTGAACTACTGGAGGCCACATAGGATAAGGATGGATTTGACCAAAAGGCCCCCCTACGACTTCCATACAATGTAGATCATTTCAAACAACTGAAACGCATGATTAGCCATGGATGAGCACGGCTGCATTTCATATCCAGATAGAAGTTGCGTTCCCTTGAACACAATAGATAATTGTAGCATATTGTACACCCGCTTGCAAAATAATGGACGCTTAGATATCATGATATTGTTATCGTATTGCCAAACAGTTCAGATTCACCACTTTCATTGTACCTGTTGTATAAGGCCTTCCGCGACACCCACCGAGGGCACGCTCTCCTTGGGTAGATTCTGTGAAGGAACAGACGAAGAGCACTCCTTGGGTAGATTCTGTGAAGGAACGGACAAAGAGCACAAGGGGAAGCAAACGATTGGGCAAGAACTTGTAATTATGGGTGTGGGCATGAGCACCTTGGGGCACAGTGGTGAAGTGTGATCCCAAGGGGGCACAAACCATTTTTTCCTTGTGACACACGATGGAGACTTAGGTTGCGTTTGGGCAAGGGCAGGGCAACTTAGGAGCATGTTCAAGTAGTTGACCAGTCTACCCTAGATAACATGGGCACACCAAAGAGCTTGGACAACCCCATTGGCACACCCACGGAGAGTCACAACGATCGGCACAAAGAAGAGTAGAAGACAAGGGGCACGCGCCCAAGGATGGGGTGCGCCGGTCCAAGAGATGTGATGGTTGATTGGTTAACGGGCTCCTTTGGGAGTACTGGGTACACGAAGGAGTGCAATGGTTAGGTTGAGTGTGACGATTCGCGGAGGGACACACCACACCAAAAAGACATGACGTTTTGCACAAGTGACCCCTCGAGTCCCTATAAGAGTAAGGGCGCAAAACCAAAAGGAGACAAGAAAAAGGTGAAGGAAATAAACATAAAGGTTTGTGTAAAACACACAATCCCCTAAGTACTTTTTAAGGGATGGGGTATTAAATTTTTTTTATTTTTCTTAACCCTCTCGAAGTCTCTTCTTGAGGCTACCATTGTCTTTTGCTCGTCAAGAGCTTTCCACAGACTATCACCATGCTTAAACCGAGTTTTGGATCAAAAGTTAGGGCCTTCTAAAGTTTCTTAGGTCTTCATTGGCCAAAGGCCACCTCATCACCATGTGGCACCCACTTGGCTCCACGTTACCCATGTCCATCTAATGTGGACATTAATGCGATGTCGACCACTTGGCTCATCAGTCCTCGACTTATTGGGCCCTCCAATTCAAAGCCTCAGATTCACTCAGAGCCTTTCTCCATTGTTGGATCCCTCTTCGTCGGAGTACATCTACTCCATGTCTCACAAACCACTTCAATCGATCCGTAGATCCAATGGCCCTAAGTCTCTGGAACCAAAAACCATAATCACATTGGTGCCTCAACTTGCTCGATGGTTAATACTTGACCTCTATTCTCTTGCAAGTAATTAGGTGGGGCCCATGACAACTCTACGACTAACGTTTCATCACGTCCTTCCCGCGATCAATGGACCTCATCCATTTTCGGAGTTCCTCCTTTCAGAGTACTTCCTCCTTGAAGTCATGTTCTACTTCGACGGACATACTCTGACTATGTAAACTCCGACTAACTGGACAATCCTCATAATCAAATATCAATGACTCTGATGACTTCAAAGTCCTTTCTTGCGCGATGGTTAACGACCTCCCACGGTCTTCCTGAGCTTGGCTCATTGTGAGACCCATAACGACCTGCGATTGAGATTTACTCATCGCACTCTCAACAATCAACAGTCTAGATCACCTCTTGAAGTCTCCCCCATCGAAGTGCCCCCATTACGGGCATCCAATGCTACTCTGGCCATCATTCTCCAATGATACTCATCGCATAAGGATCCATCGGTCCAAATTACTTCTCGTAGTCTTCCCCATCGAAGTGCCTCCACTTCAGGAATCCATGGCTACTCCAACCGTCCTTCTCCGATAATGCTCATGCCAAGGGATCCAATGATCCATATTACCTCTCAGAGTTTGTCCCATTGGAGTGCCTCCACTTCGGGCATCCAATGCTACTCCAACCATCCTTCTCTAACATAGTTGTAACCAAACACGGTCTAGATCTCACCATCTCCATTCTCCAATGGGTAAGATGGTTAACCTTAACTCGTATCTCTATCCATTGGAGTCCCAATTTTGGAGTACTATGATGGTCTCATCCTCCGACCAATGGTCAAGATGATCTCACCTCACCAATTCAACGGTCATCGATGGCTTGGGGTCCTCTTCATCATCATACTCCATGAAAGTCCTTATTATTGATTGCTCCGACAATTATGCCCTTCAACGAAGAGCCGAAATATATTCGTTGCGTTGTTCCAACGAATACGACTCCTTCAGGCTCAAAAAATAGGATTTTTGCATGATAACGATCCAAATTTTGGACTTAGTCAACTAAGGGATTCTACTTTGTCCTTTCCAAGGTTTTTACCAGGCCTTCTTAGCCTTCATTCTACTTAGGAAACTACTAAGGAATTATCCTCCTATTTTGATGAATATTTGACACAACCTCTAGGAGTTTCATTCAAACATGAAGGTTTTCACAGAGCTTAAAGCTCTCTAAACTTCACAAAGACCTCTCCATGTTCAGTTGTACTTCTAGCACCATTCTTCCAGCTTCATAATTCTTTAAATATAAGGGCTTGCCAACAGAACAACTTTCAACATTATTAATCATGCATACACTTCTATAGTACAATTATAGACGTCCAACCATACAATCTATTTCTACTACACTAAATATATTGAGTAATTATCTGTTCAATGAAGAAGTTAACCGACAACTGATTGTGGGTGTTATGCTTTCCACCCAACGATATGCTCTGCTTGCTCAGTAACTTCGACAACATGCCATCCTCGTTCCAAGCCATGACAACACTAGGGAAATATTCTCACTGTTGACTCACCATGTCTAGTAAAATGACCCAAGAAGTTACTCTCTTCTCATTCTCCCTTCCTTCTGAGATCCAAAACTCTTCTCCCCCTGTGAGCTTTTTCTCTAACTGCAGTTTCCATCTGCTTCATGCAAACTCTTCCCTCATGCATTCTCTACCACATGCAATTTTTTCGGGAAGGTTCTCCACCTATCCCCTTCCTTCCATCAGAAGGAATTCGGGTTCATCTTGGGGATTTTGAAATGGTACGCTTTGGTACCTTCGGCTAATAGTTTTTGGTGCCCTGGCTAGATATTCCATACTTGTATTCATTGAGGGTGGTTGGTTTTTCAACTACCAAACTCTTCCATTAAGTGTCTTTCTTTAGCTGCAAGCTAGAGGAAATATTTCCATTTCCTTCTCCTTATTCATAAATGTGGCTTTGGGTTCTTTTACACATGAATCCCCTTTCTCAACCCCTTACTAATCCCTCTCATGGTATCATGGCCAGTACTTTTAAGGCTTCACCCGATAGTCAGTTGGTTGGAATTTCAATCAAATGAAATACAATTACAATATTTATATGTCATGCTTTGGAAAACATTCACATGATTAATTACATATAATTAGGGGTTTAGAAAAGGGGGTCTTACAATCCCCTCCCTCTTCAAAAGAAACATAGTCCTCAATGTTCTTCTCAGTAACACCTTCCATGCCTTTATTCTTAAGCTACCTTAACATTATCTTCTTTTTCCTCACATCCTAGTCTTCACTCAGGCTCTATCTTTGTTAGAACGTGTCATTTCAAACAACAAGCACATTAATCATGATTTTACGCAAAAACATTTTATTGTTGTTCGTGATTTAGGAGGAAAAATAACATATCAACATAGTACTTATCGGTGCAGTTCATGGATCTGCATTAATATGGTTGTCACATTTACTCGGATCATTGTTTTTCTCTTGACATATTCGACTCACGATCCTAAATCATCAGAACTGTTGGACAAACAATTTTGGATGTAATTTTGGTGATAAAACTAAGTATGAATAAATCGCGCAAAAGGAGGCAATCATGCAGAAGGATGGACAACGTGCATGATGGAGACATCGCATTGACATAACGAGAAAGCAAGCGAGCGAGAAAAGGAAGCGCAAAGGACTAGAGTCAGACTTTCCAAAAATAGAAGAATAGTAAAAAAGTTGTATAAAGAACTAGAAGTAGAAGAAGGCAATTTTGGGATAAACAAGAATATGACTTTTAACCCTAGATTTTGGGTATAAATAAGTAATGGGTAGGGTGAAAAGAAATAGCTAGTGAGAGATAGAGAGCTAGAGGGATAGGAAAAGTGTGAAGAATCCATAAAGGTTGAGATTATGTAAGGATCCTAAATGTAATTAGTGGATACTTTGAATAAATACAACATTTAAAAGATAATATTGCATCATGTATTCTTTATTTGTTTATGTGTTGTTATGAATGATGTTATTATTCTTCACAGATTTTATTTCTTGTTATAAATGATGTTGTTATTTTTATATTTAAAAATAAATTTTAAACAACAAAAAAAATAATAATTTCCTACCTTTTATGGACAAATTTCAATAAAAAAAACTATTTAATATAACAGTTAGACAACATCCTCTTTAACACGCCTTCTCAACGATTCGCAAAAACTCATTTCATTTCATTTCATGGCCATTTTTTCAAAACGCCATAGGATTCGGGAATCGGGTGTACAATCATGGCATGTGCCGATCATATAGTCTGTTTTACAAGTTTATTTACACGTTTAACATCTGAATACAAATTTAGCCCCCTTTACAATATAATAAAAAAAAGTCTCATATTTCATTAACGCCGACCATGTACAAAAATCTCAGATTTCATTCACACAGACCTATGTACATTTATTATCATGTTTAACGTCTGAGCGCTGACTAATTTCCTTTTATAGAAGGAAGTATAGTTTTATAGAAGGAATTGTAGACTAGATGGTTGGAAAGAATTGTTTGTATTTGCCAAGGTTCAGCGTAGGAAAGTGTAAACAGTGTGTACATAGGCATTAACTTGAACATGTGTGGACACAACTCTGTTGAAAAACAGGGATTCAATTTTAACTCATCACAAACAATCAGATAAAACAACCACAAATTATTGGAGAAGTAATGTTTTTATGATTTGGATTTTTTTTTCCAGGTAATCATTACTGAAATAATCTGGTTATATGATTATAGAAGCATTGCTAGAATTTCATTTTTTTTTAACGAAATTGAGTTGAACATCCTCAAAAATTTTAATTCTTGAAGGGCTGGAATTGCATTTTTTATTACAAAATTGAATTGATCATCCTCAAAAATTTTAATTCTTGGACTAAGCGCAAATTATTACCGATACCAGACCGACATTCCTAATTGGCATTTTCCTCCACTATTTATTGTGTTTTGTCAATTTGCCGCTGCTGAGATTTGACAAGTCGAATGAAAATAAGATATGAAAAAGAATGGTTTCTGATTAGGCTTGAAAAGTAGAGGTTCCCCCGTACTAACTTAGAGACTATTAGTACTACTAGCTACACGCTTCCAAAAAAACAAGTCAACTAAACATGAAATCCAGCGTAGCGAAAACTTCGGGCTTGTCGGCTTGTAGATATTTTGAAGATACTGGAATATGGGCTGGACAAAGTTGCCACGCTCTGCCCTTTTCATGTTCTTTGTTTTTAACAACTCAACCAAACATGTAATCCAGCGCAGCGAATGTTACGGGCTTGTCGGCATGTAGAGATTTTGAGAACATTGGAATTTGGGCTTCACAAAGTTGCCGCACTGTACCTTTTCATCTCCGTTATTATTTCTCTAAGTCTTCAATGCTTCATTCGGTGAAGTTGTGGGCTATAAACACAGTAATAGCATATTTTTCAGCAATTTTCAGCAGGTAATAGCATATACTTGGCCAACAGCAAATTTGTGCTCTTCTAATGAGAGTTTAAGGCAGAGGCAGCCCATAAATATTGCTAAGTTTTCGACTATCATGACACGTGGCAGTCATAATTCAGCACATAGCTTCGCCTCAACACTTTGATTCACATTGACACATGGCACAACCACCACTGGACGCATGTACCACCACCGTCATGATGCATGGGTTGGTGTGGCTATACATGTTGTCATCGGGCATACGGTCTCAGCACTCGGGTGTTGACAACTGCCCATTTGGCCCATTGATCCTTGATCTATCAGACCCACCAAATGGATGGCATGCACCGACCCCATGAAAGTATCATCAGACTCCATGAAAGTCCTTATTCTTGAGCGCTCCGACGATTATGCCCTTAGACGAAGAGCCAAGATCTATTCGTTGCGTTGATCCAACAAATGTGATTCCTTCAGGCTTAAAACACAGGATTTTTGCGTGTTAACAGTCCGAATTTTGGACTTAGTCAATTAAGGGATTCTACTTTGTCCTTTCCAAGGTTTTTACCAAGCCTTCTTAGCCTTCATTCATAAAGATTTGACACAACCTCCAGGAGTTTCATTCAAACAGGAAAGTTTTCATAGAGCTTAAAGCTCTCTAAACTTCACAAAGACCTCTCCAGGTTCAGGTGTACTTCTACCACCTTTCTTGCAGCTTCACAATTCTTTAAATATAAGGGCTTTCCAACAGAACAACTATCAACATTACTAATCATGCATACACCTCTATAGTACAATTACAGACGTCCAACCATACAATCTATTTCTACTACATAGAATATATGGGGTACTTATATGTTCAGTGAAGAAGTTAACCGACCAATTGATTGTGGGTGTTCGCCTTTCCACCCAACCATAGGCTATGCTTGCTCGGTAACTTCGGCAGCAGTCCACCCACGTTCCAAGCCATGAAATCACCAGGGAAATCTTCTCACTGTTGACTCACCACGTCCAGTAAAATGACCCAGGAAGTTACTCTCTTCCCATTCTCCTTTCCTTCTCAGACCCAAAACTCTCCTCCCCCGCGAGCTTTTTCTCTAACTGTAGTTTCCCTCTATTTCACGCAAACTCTTCCCTCCCGCATTCTCTACCGCATGCAATTTTTTCAAGAAGGTTCTCCACCTATCCCCTTCCTTTCGTCAGAAGGAACTCGGGTTCATCTTGGGGATTTTGAAATGGTACGCTTTGGTATCTTTGGTTGATAGCTTTGGTACCTTTGGTTGATATCTTTTGGTGTCCTGGGTAGATATTCCATACTTGTATTCATTGAAGGTGGTTGGTTTTTCAACTACCAAACCCTTCCATTGAGTCTCTTGATTTAGCTGTAAGCTACAGGAAATATTGTCATTTCCTTCTCCTTATTCATGAAGGTGGCTTTGGGTTCTTTTACACATGAATCCCCTTTCTCAACCCTTTACTAATCCCTCTCATGGTATCATGGCCAGTACTTTTAAGGCTTCACCCCACAGTTGGTTAGAATTTCAATCAAATGAAATACAATTACAATATTTATATGTCATGCTTTGGCAAACATTCACATGATTGATAATCAAGGATTTAGAAAAGGGGGTCTTACAATCCCCTCCCCGTTCAAAAGGAACATTGTCCTCGATGTTCTTCTCAGTAACACTTGCCATGCCTTTATTCTTCAGCTACCTTAACATTATCTTATTTTTCCTCATAGCCTAGTCTTCGCTCAGGCCCTGGCTTCGTCAGAACGTGCCTTTTCAAACAACAAGCACATTAATCCTAATTTTATGCAAAAACAAATTATTGTTGTTCGTGATTTAGGAGGAAAATTAACATATCATCATAGTACTTATTGGTGCAGTTCATGGATCTGCATCCATATGGTTGTCACATTTACTTGGAACATTGTTTTTCTCTTGACATATTGGACTCATGATCCTAAATCATCAGAATTATTGGACAAGAAGTTTTGGATGTAATTTTGGCAATAAAAGTAAGTATGAATAAATCCCATAGAAGGAGGCAATCACACAGAAGGAAGAAAGTGTGCATAAGGTAAAAAGGGAGTAGAAGTACGGATAGTGTGCAGGACGGAGACAACGCACAGACAGAAGGAGAAAGAAAGCGAGCGAGAGAAGGAAGCGCAAAGGATGACAATGCGACTTTCCAGAAATAGGAGAACAATAGAAAAGTTGTATAAAAAACGAGAAGTAGAAGGAAAACAACCAGTTCACTGAAGCTGGCCATACCATGCATTGTAATGGGCTATTTTGGGATAGATAAAAATAGGACTTTTAGACCTAGATTTTGGGTATAAATATGTAATGGGTAGGGTGAAAAGAAAGAGCTAGCAAGAGATAGAGAGCGAGAGAGCTAGTGGGCTAGGAAAAGTGTGAAGAATCCATAGAGGTTGAGATTATGTAAGGATCATGAATGTAATCAGTGGATACAATGAATAAATACAACATTTGAGAGATAATCTTGCATCTTGTGTTCTTTACTTGTTTATGTGCGGTTCTGAATGATATTGTTATTCTTCGCAAATTCGATCTAGGGTATGTATTGATTATGATGTAATACTCATGAATGATTGTAATAATCAAGATCATACATAAGCTACAATAAGGAACAATGGTTTGCGCATATGCCTCCCTTTCCCTTACTGTTGCAAAAAAACCATTCTTGCGGCCCCAATAGATACGAATCAGGTGAGACTTCATCCGCGGAAGAAGGTGATGCTGAAAGCGTCAGTGTCTTGAGGGTTTTTTGGTCATAGTTAAACTGAACCTTGGGTCTTACAACCCATGCGCAGACAAGAGAAGCCCAACAAATGGTTCCATTGCAGGGACTGGGAAATTGCAACTAAGGGAATGTTTTGGAGGCCAACTAAGAAAGATATCATAGACTGGCTAGAACAAAAAGAAAGGGAGTTCGCGCGACAAGAGAATAGGAACCCTCGGATGAGTGACAAGAAATGGATGCAAAAGTATGTTTTCACGGATCTGCATGAAATCTTCTTTGGCGAATTCCCATAAATTTGGATTGAGTGGATAGAAAGATTGGTTGAGAAGACATGAAGGTTTAGTGTTGCAGTGCCAAAGAATTGGACTCCAGAATTAGTGAAACAAATGAATTCTCATGTGATGATAATGAAGTCCGACAGCTAAATGAGCTTTGCGCACATAGGGGAGTTGGAGGATAACGGAAGGATCGCTTGAGAAAAGGAAGGAAGCAATGAAAAAGGAATGAAGGGATTAAGGATGCAAGAAGGAAGTATGCCAGAAGAAGATTACGAGGTTGGAGAGTTGCACGAAGGAAGGAGGTATAAAAATAGAAAGACTGGGGCTAGGAGAGAAGAGCCTCACAGTGAGCCAAAAGTATGAGAACCTTGCGCACAAGTCCAAGTCATAGTGATACTCTACATAGGAGGAGGAAAAGAGGAGTGTCTGTCCAGTCCATTAATAGAAGAGTTGGTAAGTCCTACTCAGACAGGATCCTGCGTTGAATCCACGACCCCGTGTGCGTCACCACAATCAGAAATAACCATTGAAGATTTGTCGAAAGCCATAGTAGTTAGCCAAGGAGGACAAAATAGTAATAGTCAAAATAGTGGGAGTAGTGCCCAGAGTCAAAATAAGAGTTTACCAACCTCACCAAGAGGAGGGAATACACAACCCAACATGGAAGGAATAGATAATACACTTAGACTTCCTGAATTCAAGGGACTGGGATTATAGGATCCAGAACAACACTTGTTTGGGCCGCTAAAAGCATACAAGAAGATGTCTTAAAAATTATGTAGTTAGCAACGACATTTAGAGGTCGTGCGTTGGTATGGTATATGAAATTACAAAGCATTATGCCTACAGGAAAGACCAGGACCTTGGCAGAGATAAAGCAAGCACTACTAAAGGAGTTCAAAAATCCAAAGTCCAAGTCATAGTACACCACCGAGCTCAAAGAGATCAAACACCTACAAACAAAGTTGATATGGGATTATGATTAACGCTTTAAGGATGTGATGATGAGACTAACTTTGCAAATTTTGGATCAAAAAAATCAAGAGTGGTTTATTGTTGGACTTCTACCACACATTCGGAGGCCCCTGATTCAACAGAAGGTTACGTCGCAGCCTGAAGCTCTGGAAATCGCGGTGAAACTAGAGTCGTCGCCGACATGAGACATGGGAGGAATAACACAATTTCAGATGTAGTTAGTTGCATTAATAATCCAGCTGGTCGAGCTTACCAAGGGAAGGGAAAAAGGAGAACAAGTTTGGTGTACAAAGTGTAGGAAAGAAGGTCATCACAAGGACGGATGTCTAGCATTCGTGCAGGACTTGGCAACGAGAGCACCAAATCCATTACCCAGAGGAGGATACTGTGAGATCTGTAAAAAATGGGGCCATCATCCCACTGAGTGCCCATTACTCTAGAAATATCAGAGTATTGAGTACTCCAAAGTACTTATTTTGCAATTTTTGCAAGTTGGTGGCGTATGAAGAGAAGGATAGTCATGTGTTCAACTTACTAAGGGAGAGAACATCGAATATGTACAGGATCTAGGAAGAAAACACTAGCACAGATGGGAATGGTGTGCAGTATAACACTTAGAGACGTTTCAATCAGGGGAATAGGGAAAATTTTGGTAGAGGCCGAGGTATAGGGAATTTTTGTAGAGGAGGATGAGGACTGATTATCTATTATAACTGTAATCAACCTGGACACTTGGCCCATGATTTCCAGAACTCATGTACCACGTGCACATATTGCAGAGCACTGGATCACGCAACAAAAGACTATCCACAACTAGTTGCAAAATGGCAGGCCAGAGGAAATCCAAACCCAAATCAACATCAGAATCAGAATGTGCAGATGATATCAGTCGAAAGATGTAGTGAAGGACCCAAAATCTCAATTATTACACAAGGATGACCTCGGACATGCATAGGTATGGAAACTCAAGGAAAGCAAACAGAGAAGGGGGTAAGAAAGTTAGTAGGACCCATGCCAACATTTGATCCTCAACAGGAAAAAGAGACATATCAAAATGCAAGAAAGGAAATTTTTGGACCACATGGGAGAGAATCAACATCATCACTACCTCATATAGAAGACCTAGTGGTACCTGACAAGTCAAGTGCGCAAGTAAGTACACTAACCGAATTCTTAAAGGGTTATGTAGAACTGATGAAGGATATAATTGCGCTCAGTATGTTATATAACATGATTGATCATTGCGCAAAATGAAGGGACACCCCTGTCGCACAAAGAATGGTAAATCAGGTACTGCGCATGAAGAGAACCAACGAGGAATTAAGGTTTAATGCGCATATTGGGGAGTACGATGTGGTTAATATTATTCTAGACTTAGGATCGGATGTGAATGTACTACCTAAGCAAACATGGGAGATCATGGGAGAGCCTAAGATAATATGGTCCCCTATTCAGTTAAGGCTCTTGAATCGACATAATATACTCCCGATTTGGCGACTAATAGGAGTACTCGTTGAACATACATGGAGTGCGCAACATGGTCGACTTTGAAGTTATTGATATTGTAGAGGATAGTCAACAATATCCCACTTTAATGGGATTGGAATGGGTAGTCGATAATTAGGAAATCCTTAACTTGAAAAGGAGAGAGATGATCTTCGAGGTTGAGGATCTAAAAGTTACTGCACCTTTGGACCCATCAGAAGGGAAGAGATACAGAAAGTCATCCAGAGGAAATGACATGGACAATTTATATAATATGACTGCTCGAATGGAGTATTATGTCGATCCAAAAACGAATGGTGCACTAAGTTGGAGAAGTATCAGTTTGTGCACATCAGATTCAGAAGTTGGTCTAGAGAATTGGCAGCAGAGGATGCATGAAGTGTCAACTAGATGATGTGCACGTATAAATTGATTCTTGCACTGGATTGACATAGATCTATGTAACCCACCAAGGTACGATGGACTAACTGAGATTGGTATGTTTATAAAAGCATTTGAGTTACAGGTACTTGAACAACAGAGGCTCTTGGCACTAGATGTTGTCTTAAAGGAAACTCTAGCTAGATGGTGGGTCGTGCACAAAAAGGGAATGAAGGAATGGGAACAGTGCAATAGACTTATGCAGATACACTTTGGGCCTGAGGAAGCAAAGAGTGTGCAGAAGTACATAGGAGAGGTCGACTCGGCGAGTCACGCGAACAAATGTAGAGATTTATGGCGCTCAGAACCAGAGACATAGTGGATGCACCGATTCATACACACGTTGGATGCAATCCCAAAGAATTGGTATTTAGAATTGGAGATGCGCAGGAAGACATCAAAATGGGAAGGATTGGCCCAGAGATTTGAAATCACGTTCACTTTTGAACATGAAGCCCCCTCCATACATGCAGCACTATAGGTCATCAAAGAAAAGATATTCTCGACGGTAAAATCGATGGAAGAAGTACCATTAGGTAGTGCACACAATTCCAAGATGACGTTCCATAAGCTATTGGAATGCTATAATGTCACGGAGGAAGAATACGAGGAAGAATATCCCAGGAATGTGTGGGTACCAGAGCAGGAGAAACATACGTAGTAGAAGGGCCAAAGCCTATATCTGTCGTGTACACACAGCCTATAAAGACAAATAAAGTCAACATTGGGACAACAAAGAATCCTAAGTTTACGCAGATAGGCTATTGGAATGATGAGACAATTGAGAAGGTGGAAGACTTATTACGGGAATACTAGGACTTATTTCCAACCACATTCTCGAAGATGAAAGGGATAGCAGGTGATTTAGGCGAGATGAAGATTCCACTGAAACCTGGAGCTAAGCCAATATGATAGAGACCTTGCAGGCTGAACCCGCAGTATAAGCTAAAGGTTAAGGATGAATTAAACAGAATTATCGCCGCAGGAATCATTGAACTAGTAGAAGTATTTGAGTGGATTATCCCAATGGTGGCGCAAGACAAGAAGACCAGAGGAATTAGGATATGTGTGGATCTAATGAAGCTGAATGACGCATGCTTACATGACCCATTCCCAACACCATTCACGGATGAGGTATTGGATAATGTAGGAGGGAAATAAATGTATTCATTTACAGATAGATTCTTTGGATACCATCAGATAAAAATTGCGTAGGAGTATAGACACAAAACCACTTTTGTGACGGAATGGAGCAGTTATTAGTATACGATGATGCCATTTGGATTGAAGAATGCCCCTACGATGTTTTCTAGAGTAGTTGTGGCAGCATTCAAAGATTTCATCCATAAATTTTTGGAAGTTTATTTAGATGATCGAATGGTGTTCAATCTACTTCAGGATCGCCCCCGGGGGGGCAGCTCAATTGGCAAGTGTCGTGATATGAAGTTCCATGAGGTTTCGAGTTCAATTCCCCCCGACTTACAATGTGTGCTGTGTATGGGGCCGCGTGGGCACACCTGGAGGTTATAGTGGTAGCAGTTGGATAACACGGCCACGTGTAACGTGAGCACGTGCCCAACTAGTTGCTGATTCCTCCAGACTACAANAAAAAAAAAAAAAAAAAAAAATCTACTTCAGGATCATATAAAGATACTTTGGTTCATGTTAGATTGATGCAGACAGTGCCATATTTTGCTAAACTTGAAGAAATGTATTCTTTTTGCACCATTTGGAATTCTACTATGACATGTAGTATGCAAACAAGGACTATTAGTTGACCCAACTAAGATCGTAGTAATTCTGGAGTTGGAACCTCCGACATCAGTCATACATTTGAGGGAAACTTTGGGTCATACAGGGTATTATAGGAAGTTTATCAAAGAGTATGCGTAGATTAAAACACCCATGGAGAAGCTATTGAAGAAAGAAGCCAAGTTCCAATGGAATGAGCACTGCCATAAGGGGTTGGATACACTGAAACAAACACTGGTCACTGCACCCATTTTAATCTTTCTAGAATGGAAAAAGGAGTTCCATGCCCATGTTGATGCATCATCCATTGCATTGGGCGCGATAATATCATAGCCAAGAGAAGTAGACATCGATCATCTGATTGTGTTTGCAAGTAGGAAGTTGTCTATATCAGAAAAAAATTATACCACTATAGTACAGGAAGGCTTGTCCATGGTCTATGCGCTCCATAAGTTCAGACATTGCTTACTTGGGTCTCATTTCAAGATGTATACAAATCATTCTGCATTAAATTACTTAGTCAAAAACTTGTCTTAGGAGGAAGAATATGCAGATGGTTGTTACTATTTCAAGAATATGACTTTGAGGTCATAGTAAAACTATGGAAGTTAAATGTAGGACCTGATCATATCTCGTGCATATTAACAGGAGAGGATGCAGGTAATTTAGATGATAATTTCCCAGATGCACAATTGTTTGCAATAAAGATGGTGGATGATTACTTCACAAACATTGTGGAGTTTTTAAATATAGGTGTGACTCCCTTCGATATGACAGTTGCGCAAAAGAAAAAATTGGTAGTGAAAACAACAGACTATCGGTTTATTCCCAAGAACTTGTATAAGTTAGGAGCAGATGAGATATTGAGGCATTGTGTACTGGAACATGAAAGTTCAGTTATACTAGAGGAAGTGCACGATGGGATTGCTGGAGGACATTACACAGGTAAAGCAATGGCATAGAAGATTTTATGCACATGGATTTGGTGGCCTACACTGCACAAAGACACGAAGGAGTATTTTTAGTCATGCGATGTATGACAAAGAGTGGGAAAACCATCTCGGCGTGATGAAATTCCCCTCAATCCACAAGTTACGTTGCAAACCTTTGATGAGTGGGAAATTAAATTTGTAGTTCGGATCAACCCACAAGCAAGGAGATCAGGAGCAAGATAAATCATTACTGCGATGGGGTATTTGACTAGGTGGGCGGAAGCAACACCAGTGATGGATTGCACTACAGAGACTGTTGCACAGTTTCTATTTGAGAATGTTGTCACCATCTTTGGATGTTTATGCATATTACTTAGTGATCAAGGTACACACTTTCTGAACACAACAATTGTCGCACTAACTGAGGAATTTCATATTCATCATCAAAAGAGTACACCATATCACCCTCAGGCTAATGGCACAGTGGAAGCATTTAATAAGATTTTGGAGAATGCTTTGACAAAAATTTGCAATGATGGAAGAGATGATTGGGACTTACGCATCTTTGCAGTACTATGGGCATACAAAAGTACAAGTAAGAAGCTAACAGGGAAGACACCATTCTGGTTGGTCTATGGACATGAAGCAGTGATGCCAATGGAGTCCGTTCTACCTAGCCTATGCATTACAACTACCATTGAGCTCTTGGATACTGGTGCAATAGTGGAGAGATAAGAACAGTTAGTCTAGCTTGAGGAGGACCAGTTTATTGCAGGATTCTATCAGTAGGTGAAGTAAGCCAGAGAGAAGGCCTGGCATGATCGACACATTAAATATAAAAAATTTCAAGTTAGTGATGTGGTATTGATTTATGAAATAAAGTATCTGCAGCACCCAGGGAAGTTCTTCATGCATTGGTTAGGTTCTTATGTGATCCAACAGATCACTGAGACATGTGTTGCGTGGTTGGAAACCTTGGATGGATAAATATTGGAAGGAATGGGAAATGGAAGTTGATTGAAACTCTATAGAGACAAGCGACCATCTGCGCAGTAACCTGTGTTGGGAAAAACCCCTGTATTATATTAAGTGTACCATAGTAGCAAGAAAAGCAAGAAAAACCAAATAAAAGTAGAAAAAGGAAAGAAAAACATTAAAAAGGTAGCGATAGGACAAGAAAAAAGAAAGTGTGAAATCTCAAGGTAGTAGAACTTGCATAGCTGAACTGATCATCCCACATGAAGTGAACATTGTGCCAAGTTCAAAGACAAGGTACAGACATGCCCGATTGCGATGAGAAACACACTATTAAGCAGATTGGCATGAAAAGACAATTAAAAGAACCTCGACATGGAAAAGACAACTAGACGGTCGGTGGAACAGTTAATCAAAGAACCATGCAAGAATTCACTCAGGAAAGCCACCAAGAAATCACGGTCGATCAGCGATACGAGGGAGAAATCATCTGAAGGATTTTGTAATGAAGATGCAATGATGGAACAACTCATCAAATCCAACGGTGGATGGAACGAATTAGTTAAAATAGGATGGGACAAGTACGATCGACACAAAAGCACACAAGCATAATAACATCGTTAAGTAGAACTCATTCTTGCATACCACTGTGAGAAAATCAGAGTGACCCAATAAGAATAGAGTCGAGCTACTAGATGAATGGGGAAATATTTGCCAGCAATACCACCGGTCCATCCGGGGCTGAGTAGTGAAGGAGATGTGTTGGGAAGGTCTACCAACCTTAAGTTTATGGAACAGTATATTATCGATGAACAAACAATTCTAGAGCTGGCTAGGGACCAATAATCCTGTGACAGGGGCATACCGGAGGCAGGGAATCGCATCATTTTCAATGTAAAGTTGCATGAAGATTGGATCGATGTCAATAGTAGGTTCATGGGCTATGAATGCTTCATGACAGTAAAATAAAAGGAAACAAATCAGGATCCCACTAAAAGAGAGGTTTCCTAGAAATTGGCCTTGTATACGACACCCAAACCAAACCTGAATAATTTACCAAAGGCCATAGGAGAAAAGGAGGATGGTGTTGGCCTCAAGCAGCCTCAACAAATTATCGATAGAAAAGACGATTACATGAAGATGTGGATTAATAATTATTTTTTCCTTGAGAAGTGATGTTGCCTCTGGAGGCAACACGCCTCCTGATCCCACCATCCAGACTTTGGCCGCCATTAGGTGGGAAGAGGCCTTCAAGAGGGAAAAAGAATGACCCTCTAAGGCATATTGAAAAGAAGCATAAGGACCCAAAGGAATAATATTTGCTAGTAGTCAGAGGTCTGGCTTAAACAACCCAAGCAATAGTCCAAAAGGTAACTAAAGTAGTTACAGAGGTAGAATCGGCTAAGACTATCACGCAATAGTTCATTGCAGAATGGAAGAACATGCAACAACCCTGAGTGGCTTGGGACGAGCCGCATGTGAGTGTTTGGGGCCTGTTGGATAGGTAGTTTTGGATGTAATTTTGGTGATAAAACTAAGTATGAAGAAATCGCGCAGAAGGAGGAAATCGCGCAGAAGGAATAAAGCGCGCATAAGGTAAAAAGGGCAGAAAAGGACATAGAACACGTAGGACGAAGATAGCATACAAACATAAGGAGAAAGAAAGCGAGTGAGAGAAGGAAGTGCAAAGGATGACAATGTGACTTTCTAGAAATAGAAGAGCAACAAAAAAGTTGTATAAAAAAGGAGAAGTAGAAGAAGGAAAACAACCAGTTAGCTAAAGTTGGCCATACCATGCATTGTAATGGGTTATTTTGGGATAGATAAGAATATCACTTTTAGTCCTAGATTTTGGGTATAAATATGTAATGGGTAGGGTGAAAAGAAAGAGCTAGAGAGAGAGAGAGAGAGAGAGAGAGAGAGAGAGAGAGAGAGAGAGATATAATGGGCTACGAAAAGTGTGAAGAATCCATAGAGGTTGAGATTATGTAAGGATCATGAATGTAATCAGTGAATACAATGAATATAGACAACATTTGAGAGACAATCTTCCATGTTGTCTTCTTTACTTGTTTATGTGTGGTTATGAATGATGTTGTTATTCTTCGCAGATTAGGTCTAGGCTATGGATTGATTATGATGAAATACTCATGAATTACTGTAATAACCAAGAGCATACATAATCTAGAATAAGTAACAATAGTTTGCGCATCCGCCTCCCTTTCCCTTACTGCTGCCAAAACCTGGTTCTTGCAGCCCCAATAGATACCTTAGGTGAGACTTCATCTGCGTAAGAAGGTGATGTCGAAAGGGCCGGTGTCTTGAGGGTTTTTTGGTCACAGTTAAATCAAACCTTGGGTCTTATAACCCATGCATAGACAAGAGAAACCCAACAAGAACTCAAGATTTATCAAAGTCTCCTTTTCCTTGCGGTCACTCACCTTCCAGGCTCAAGATTAGGCATCCCCTTCTATGTAATATAGTCCCTCAGGCGATCCATCATGGTTGCCATTTCTTTCTCACCCAGAATATTTTCAAATACTTTGTCGAGTCTTACAGTTGAGGCATCCCCCAAGATTTCTCCACTGAGGCATCCCCCAAGCTTGCTCCACCGAGGCATCCCCCAATCTTGCTCATTTTTCCCATTTTTCATATAGGCTCCATACATGAATCAAATTCCTCTAGCCAGAGACTTCTTCCTTGGGAAGTTTGGATCTTTTACAACCCATGGGAATTGGTCTTCCTTATGGGATTACAACACTTCCATATCCAATACTCTTTCTTCATGCAATTCATTCTTCACATCAGGGATGATTTTAAGGATGGGAATTTATTTTAAAATGTAGAAACCTTGGTGAATATTACTAATCCTTTATATGTCAACTATAAATGTTTGGCGATATTTTTTAAAAAATATTTAAATTTCTATGTATTTTATATAGTTTTTATAAAATTTTGGCAATTTTTAAGGTAAAATAATTTTATCTTATAGAATTTAGGCGAATCATTTTTAAAATAGCGAATCTCGTTTTTGGAAAAAACATGGAAAATTAGCCCATGAGCGAAATTTAGCCCCTAAAATCATCCCTGCTTCACATAGCCAAACAAATTGTTATCTCTCATGCACATTATATTTTCATTGCACACTTGTATTGGCTTCCAAACAATTTCAAAATTTGTGCATACTAACAATCACATCACATTTATCTATTCAATGATATAAAGAAAAAAGGGAAAATCCTTCTTTACACATACATCAAGTCATCATACCAATCCTTTCAAAATGCAATCAAACATTAAATGCATTTAATCAATGTGCCAATGTCCATGTCCACATTCTCACACAACGCACCCTTGCATTGATTTCAGATTATCACTTTTCAAGTTAGGTACTATGTCGTGGTGTGTTGGATCTCAACCAACCTATCACCACATGGATTCTCTATCTACATTCACCATTACGACAACATTGTGTTTCCTGCATTGAGTTGATCATGATGTCAAATCAACAGATATTATATGAAATCAAAATTTCCTTTGAATGCATTTAAGCATTCCTTTCTTATGGGTAACGAGGGTGCCAATCCTCATGGCCAGCCAATTCTTTCTTTACCTTTATAAAACTTTGGTAGATTATTAGAAGATCCTTCTTCCATCATGGGAAGTCCTATACATTCCCATTTTCATCCAACATGCATCTCATATTCACAATTATATCAACTGTCATGAAAAATTAAAAATGCTTGTACCATAGCCTTTTAATTAAGCAAAACATTTTAAGATATGTTCCAACCTATCTATATGCACTTTATCACATTTGCCTCAAGGTATTCCATGAGTGCAAACAACATTAAGATTTATGTTGTTTCTATAGTCATACAGTTATCAACATTCTCATGTTGAAATTATTCACACATAACAACATGTCAATTTTCTCATTCTAGAGAAACACACTAAACAACAAGAAAGGAGGTAAGGGATTCTTCCCTCTTTTGAAATCCTACACAGTCTGGACTCTTCAGTACAACTGAACTATTTCCAAGGCCTCTCTACATTTTCATAACATGGATTTTAACCAATGTCAAATTCATTTGTTTATTTTCCTTTTCTTTCATAGTTGTTCCTTTAAGGTTTATAACTCTATTAAGAAAATCAAATTTTTTGGAGTGAGGAAAGTGTTCCTCTTTTCCTCTTCCTTTGCTTAAGCAATTTGTTCCTCTTGGGATTTTTTTGCTTTACTCCTTGAGCAACTCCAACCAAATTTCATCTTGACTTTCCTAGATATACAACATATTGTAACATCACAATCATCTCATAAATTATTCATGAACCAGTGCATTCTGCACATTTACCAATCAGATTGGTCAACATTCATTTGCATGTCCCTCATGCATGCATTATAGTTTAAAATGTAATATAGTTTTTTTTATAAATAGGCTTGCAACCCATTGCGCAATCATTAATGTTATGACTATGTTCTCCTGACAGAGTTCTTTACACAATTCCTCCACATGGAATTTCACGAACATGAAACTTTCCTTCTTACATATTCATCGCTATCTGAAATGACCTCCACCTTGAGTCGACATTAGTTTCATCATTTCAAGGATTTCCCTAATATTTCATAAGGAATATAAACAAACATTCTTATTATGTATTCAGATTATACATTTAAACCAGTACCTCTATTTTATCATCTTGCATTCACATTGTGTTTTCATGCACTTGACCACATGCCTCAACATATTATGTGTCCACCATAGGTACACTCTACAATTTCATGTGCATATTTATTTAAAATTATTTAACTCATGATTATTCACAACCATTCACATGAAAAATTTAAAGGCATTATCACAATCATATTTCCTTCTTTCATAACACAAAGCATTATGGCTCATTGGCCTTTCAACATTTTACACCAGCTTTTCCTGAGGAGTGAAGTACACCTTCCTCAAGCTATTATTTAAACAAGATAGTTCATACCCTCTTACATAGGGTCAGCCATGCATCCATGGAATTATTCCGTCTTCTTGCCTTACTACCCTCTTACTTAGGAAGTCATATCATTCCTTCAAGCATATACATATATCTATGTATGTATTATGCATGTGCATTAATTGCACTTTTTTATATTATTCGTTCATATTTGTCTAATATTAATACCAACCTTCTTTGATGAGAACTTATATCCATCCACATGAATAGTCTCCATAAGAATAATCATACTTATATTGCCTTCTCTCATGGCACCATCTAGCAAGAAGTCACTCTTTCCCAACTGCTATAAAAACATTTACAATTCTAAAATACAACTAGGTAATAACAACATTACCCAGGGCATTAAAATGCCTAAACCATTCTTGGTCAATAGACCTTTACCAAGGAAATCATTTTCCTAATTTCTGTATTATTAGTAATTTTCCCTCTTACTATTACTTAATTATACTAAGCCATACCTCTATGGATTTCACCCAACTCTGGATGTCAATCTAATCCATTGGTCCTCCATGAATGACCAAAATCTTCCTTACCATACTTTAGATCAACTTTTCATTAGTCATTCTACCTTATCCTCATAAGGTAGTATGCAATCAACATAATCAATCTTTCATTTATGTTGTTAACATTGTTGTTGATATTAGGTCATCATCAACTGAAATATCCCATCAACACACCATACCTTACAGCCAACCATGAGTTATAATAATTTTATTCGCATGTTACATACATGCTTACTCATTATCATATGCATTACAAAAGATCGACGTTTTGTATTTCCCTTCATACACAAGTACTCAGGTCAATAGGCATATACATTTTTATACAACCATGAGCTCATAAACTGGGTCATATGTTCATGTCATTCCACCTTTTTTTATGAGGACTATCATAGATGAAAGAAATCCTCTTTATTTTTATTAACTATGTTATCCCAGTTACAGGTTTCAATCATTATAGGTCAATCACACTGACCTTACAATTTCCCATCAATTCTCTAAACATGAGGAATTATACATACACATCCTAGTCTCTTTATTAAACAACAATTGTAATTACCAGGGTTCCAACAACCCATGCCAGATTCCTTTAACCACAAGGAATTTTCCATAAGGGCCTTAGCCCTTATATAGGAAACCATAAAAAATGCAAGAGGTTATGTATATCTGAGCAGATAGACAACATTACACTTAAATAAAAGAACTCAATTCATTCATTCTTCAGACTCATGCAACTCTATAACATTATTCAACCATTCACATTCACATCTTACCATTAAGTCTTATCATCATATTCCCACTACTGTAAGAATAGCCATCAATCCATCAAAGCGACATTATAATCCTTTTGCTACAATCAACATGATAAAATTTATTGTTGTAAGGAATTCTTAAAAAAAAAATCAAGTTATAGTCCTTCGTCTCAAGGAGTTAGTGCAGATAATAAACAAACTTTTTGATGTAGAGAAACTCTTTCTAACATGCTCGTCTTAGCCTTGATATACCAGTCTTATGATTGTTCTCTGGCCCATCTGATACTAGTGTTTGAACTCTTCTTTGATACCACTTTGTAAGACACCCAATCCCTTAAGTACTTTTTGAGGGATTGGGTATTAAAAAAAATATTTTCCTTAACCCTCTTGAGGCCTCTTCTTGAGGATACCATCATCTTTTGCTCGTTAATATATCTCCATTGGATGTCACCATGCTCAAAACCAATCTCTGGATCAAAAGTTAGGTCCTTCTAAAGTTTCTTAACCCTTCATTGGCCAAAAGCCACCTCATCGCCACATGGCACCCACTTGGCTCCACGTCACCCATGTCCATCCAATGTGGCACTGACATGGAAACTGAGGCGGTGCCAACCACCTGGCTCATCGGTCCTCGACTTATAGGGCCCTCCACTTCAATGGATTGGATTAACTTGGAGCCTTTCTCTACCATCAGAGTCCCTCTCCATTAGATTGCATCTACTCCATTTCTCACAGACCACTCTGACTGGTTAATTCTAATGGTATCCACAACCCATCACAACTAGCCACCTGACATGGCATGTGGCCATGTAATCACCTACCACCCGACAAGACACATGGTGCTCCCACAACCAACAACCTATCATGAAACGTGTCCCTATCACTGTCTGCCACCTAGAATTACATGTGGCACTCACAATTCAGCACGAAGCTTCACCTCAACACTCTGATTCACCATGACACGTGGCATGACCAACAATGGACATGTGTACCACCCCCATCATGATGTGTGGGTTGGTGTGGTTATACACGTTTTCACTGAGCATACAGTCTCACCACTTGGGTGCTGACACCTTCCTACTTGGCCCATTGGTCCTTGGCCTATCAGACCCACCAAATGGACGACCTGCACTTACTCTCACTATTAGTTTGTGATCTGCAATATTTGCATAGTGGTCTTTTTCAGAGTACCCGAATACTTCACTCAACAAACACTCTGACAGGGTATGCTCTAATGGGAAATCTTCATAGATCCAACGGCCCTCGATCTCTTGAACCAATTGCCTCGATCACATCAGTGCATCAACTTGCTCAACGATTAATGACCGCCCTCTATTCTCTTGCAAGTAATTAGGTGGGGCCTATGACAACTTTAAAACTGTCATTTCATTACACCTTTCCCATGATCAACATACCTCATCGATTCTTGGAGTTCCACCTATCAGAGTACTTCCTCCCCAGAGTCATGTTCCACTTTGACAAACATACTCTTGCAATGTAAACTCTAATTGATCAGACAATCCTCAGAATTGGATATCAACGTCTTTGATGACTTTAGATTCCCTTATTGCATGATGGTTAATGACCATCCCACGCTCTTCCTGATTTTGGCTCATCGTAGGACCCATAACGACCTGCGGCTGAGATTTTCTCTTCTTACTCTCACCAATCAACGATCTAGATCACCTCTTGGAGTCTCCCCCATCAGATTGACCCCACTACGAGAATCCAACGCCACTCTGACCATCATTCTTGGATGATACTCATCGCATAAGGATCCATTGGTCCAAATTACTTATAGGAGTCTTTCCCATCAAAGTTCCTCCACTTTAGGCATCCATGGCTTCTCCAACCATCCTCGTTCGACGATGCTCACTGCCAAGGGAATCCAACAATCTAGATTACCTATTGGAGTCTATCCCATCAGAGTGCCTCTACTTTGGGCGTTCAATGCTACTTCGACCATCCTTCTTTGATGTAGCTTTAACCAACATCCATATTTTGGATCTCACCATCTCAATTCTTTAATGGGTCCAATGGTTAACGTAACTCATAGCTCTATCCATTGGAGTACCAATGCCACCATGCACATGGTCACTTAGTCGACCTTGATACTAAACCAACGGTTAGGATCTCTCCTACACATGCCATGAGAAATCCACGATCCTCGTCACTTCAAATATTCTCCCATCAAAGTCCCATTGTATCCCAGTTCTAGAGTACTCCAATGATCTCATCCTCTCACCAATGGTCAGGATGATCTCGCCTCACCAATTCAATGGTATTCAATGGATTTGGGTCCTCTTCGTCATTAGACTCCATGAAAGTCCTTATTCTTGAGCTCTCCAATGATTATTCCCTCTGATGAAGGGCCAAGATCTATTCGATGCATCTATCCAACGGTTGTGATTCCTTCAGGCTCAAAACACAGGATTTATACATGTTAACAATTCAAATTTTGGACTTACTCAACTAAGGGATTCTACTTTGTCCTTTCCGAGGTTTTTACCAGGAATTCTTTGCGTTCATCCTACTTAGGAAAATACTAAGGAATTCTCCTCATACCTTGGTGAATATTTGACACATCCTCCAGGAGTTTTATTCAAGTAGGAAGGTTTTCACATAGTTTAAAGCTCTCTAAATTGCTCAGAGACCTCTCCAGGTTCAGGTGTACTTCTAGCACCATTCTTGCATCTTCATAATTCTTTAAATATAAGGGCTTCCCAACAGAAAAAATATCAACATTACTAATCATGCATACACCTCTATAGTAAAATTACAGACATCCACCCATATGATCTATTTCTACTACACAGAATATATGTGGTATTTATCTTTTCAGTGAAGAAGTTAACCATCCAACTGAACGTGGGTGTTCTCCTTTCCACCCAACCATAGGCTCTTCTTGCTCAATAACTTCGGTAGCAGGCCACCCCCCTTCCAAGCCATGATACCACTAGGGAAATATTCTCACTGTTGACTTACCACGTCCAGTAAAATGACTCAGGAAGTTACTCTCTTCCCATTCTCTCTTCCTTCTCAGAATCAAAACTCCCCACCCCCCCCACCCCGCGATCTTTTCCTCTAACTGTAGTTTCCCTCTGTTGCATGCAAACTTCATCTTGGGGATTGTGAAATGGTACACTATGGTACCTTTGGCTGACAACTTATGTTTTCCTAGCTAGATATTCCATACTTATATTCATTGAGGGTGGTTGGTTGTTCAACTAATAACCCCTTCCATTAAGTGTCTTACTTCAACTTCAATCTAGAGGAAATATTTCCATTTCCTTATCCTTGTTCATCAAGGTGTCTTTGGGTTCTGTTACACATGAATCCTCCTTCTCATCACCTTACTAATCCCTCTCGTGGTATTATGGATAGTACTTTTAAGGCTTCACCTAACAGTCAGTTGGTTGGAATTTCAATAAAATGAAATACAATTACAATATTTATATGCCATGCTTTAGAAATCATTAACATGATTAATTACATACAATATGGGGTTTAGAAAAGGAGGTCTTACAATCTAAGGTTGGGCGCACAAGTGTGGCACACCTTAGGCTGAGGCAAGGAAGAGCACATGGGAAGTCTTGATGTGACAGAACCACAGGTTTGGATAGTTTTGATGCATAAGAAAGAGTCGTGAGACTCTGCCCATATATGTAACTCAGAAAATAGAACACTCTTTGTAAATATTTATTTATGTTTCACAATATAATAAATGAAGCCAGGTATTAGGCACCACTGGTGTCGCCCGCAGACTTAATATGAAGTGAAAGTATGAAGAAGTTCAGACTTTCAAGGACAAAGGGATGCAGACTTAATATGAAGTGAAATTTCTCTAGAGTGTATTTTCTCTCCAATGTGTTGAATTCTCCAAGGCTTGGATATGGCTCAATTTATAGCCTTCAAATGGAATTGAAGGGTCAAGTCAGAGCATTTCTAGTATATGGAAGGTCAAGGATCATTTATCACATGACATGGCATGGAAACCTAACATATTTTTTAATTTTTTAGCACCAAACCTGATGTACGCAGGTTTTAGTGTTGCAACTTATCTATATGCGAGTTTTCTAACTTGTAGGTCGCGTATATGGACAAAAATATGAACTTTTAGCTTTGGAGTGAATAAAAAGGGGAATTTAAGTCTGTAGAGGGAAATGGAAGGCCATCAAAGAAAGATGCATGGATTGAGGAAAATTTTTCTATAACACTCCTAATCATTCATAAAATTTTCATTATCAGACCAATAGATATGCACTTCTCTTTCTAGACTTCTCACAATTGCATGATCCTTCCTATCCCTTCTTCCATTAGACTCTATCTCAACATTCCCCATGTTGACATGGATACCTCTAATCTCTTCTTCAAGGTTGTAAGTCTTTTGTGCATCCTCCATATCTCTAGGAAATAAACTATTCTTTCATATACCTCTAATTCCTCAATATATGTGGATGTAATAATTATTGTTAGCACATGTGTGGCACATGCATACTACAAAACATTCCATTAATTAGAATACATGTTATTCTTCACATCAATTTATTAATAACACAATGCACCAAGTCAAAATATGATTACTTAAACACATTCTTCTTTGAAACAACTCTCGAACGGTTATACTCATGCCTCATTCTGAGTTTTGAGTGAAAAATTACAACATTCACAAGCTACAAATCTCCATTCACTTACTCCTACATAATTGATTTATTACTTTTTGAGATAATTTTAGTAACCAATTCAAAAATCTAGGTGTATATATGTCTTCCCCTTCTCAATACCTTTCCAGAGACTATTTGTTTTCTCAAATCTGAGCTTTGAGCTAAAAGTTACAGTCCAAAGAAGTTTAGACATTTTTTCCCAATTTAGCCATGTATGCTCGACGAGTCTTATTTCTCTTCCTACACATTTTTACATACCCATATTTTGAATCTGGCTCCATGGTTATCTTCTATGGTTCATAATATTTCCATAGATTTCTCTTGAGCCCCCAACGAACTTCTGAGCCAAGAGTTATGCTCTTTGGAAGTAAACTGGTGTTGAAATTTTACCTTAAATGTTTCAGCTCTAACTTCCTCATACGAGCTCTATTTTTCACCCAGAGTAGCTTGTTGGAAATCTCTCTTCGAGTTATTTTATTTAAGCCACAAACACACTCCATTCCCATAGACTTTGATTTCTTTAAATCATCATTTAGGCCCTCAAAATCGCTCTGCAAGTTGATGACGTTCGAAAATCATAAAATTTCATATAAAATTGATTATTTTACTACTATAACCTTCGTTAAATATGAGTTGTTGATCTCAAATTGCGTGAAATCTTAGTCAATAATCTGAACTCTATCGATTATTGATGATCAACAATTTCTTTTGCACACACACAAGACTTTTCCAAAAATGTTGACTCGACCATCAACCATCGACCCTTTCCTTTGGAAACCGATTCG